>UZAN01040236.1:39524-66603 GCA_900618425.1 Echinostoma caproni
AGTTTACCCCCATGGATGGGGTTATTTTGAAGCGCACCCCACTAACTCTGTTTCATGATCTTCCCTCCTTGCTCATTGGGCGAGCTTATGTCTGGCTGGCACATTCTGGTGTGAGTGTAAGGATCACATGAAAGAAACGTGTAATCACATTATATTACCGCAAAGACTATTTTTACCTGGACCAATTGTGAGAGTGGTGATACGATCACAATTTTTGATACTGAATAGTGGCTACAGCGACTATTCTCAACAGATGCCTTTCAAATCCCGATCATTGATAGCATTTCTCCATTTCATTTCATTTATAATTTAGATCTTTTCGCTTTTCAGCTTCGAAATTCCTCGGGACTTTTATTCAGTACGTTGATGGAACGACTGTTTGGAGTAAATCGATCACGCGAAGTGACTAGTCGCAAAAACTGGTAAGCGATATGTACGTGCCTTGAAAACCTTGATCATTGAACGGTCGATTGATCGTCTGGATAATACTTCTGTAATGGTATCATTTTCGGGTTTTTCGCGCGGCCTCAGTTATTCAAGATATAAATTTGGTGTTTCGACTGTATCCGATTATTGAGTAATTTATCCACTTGGGAGAAACGGTTAACGTTGACTTCGATTGAGCTGAATGAATTGACCCCGGTTTCTTTATCGATGTACGTAGAACTCGTCCAAAAACACGATCTATTAGACCAGTGTCCGTCATGCACGTCCTTACGGAGGTACCAAAGTTAACTTTTCGCACCTTGGTGCGGTTTCATTCCAATTAGTTTTATGTTGAAAATGGGGTCAGTGTTTTTTAGTATAACGGAAATCTCACTGTTCTCCCCTTTTGTAACAATTGGTTCAGGTGTGCCGCTGTGATTCATCGTCATTCGAGAACGTATGCTTAACCGTAGTCATTGAACTGGGTCCTGACTACTGTCTTCGAGCACTACGAGACTTCTTTTTTGTTGTCCTCACGTAGAGCATTCTATTCCGTTTCTATGTTGCCCGGACTCCGGTTTCGTTTGGCCGCCTACTTCATCTGGTCTAATTTATACACTCCCCCGTTCTTCAGCCTTTCTTCCGCCAACTTCTTCAGACGTTATCCAAATCTCAAAGGTCACATGGTTCGAACGCTCCATCAAACCACATCCGATTTGAAGTAAGTCTTTGCCGAACCCTCCAACGACTATCGTTCACCGCACTTTGATTTTTAGCGATATTCAGAACTCACTCATGTTTATTGTTCTCACGGTAGCGTCGCTTTCCCTTTAGTCATGCCCGATCCGAATTCTTCCGCAACTGAAACTATGAGCACACGACCAATTATTGCACTAGCCCCAATGCCGTCAGCATTTTACAAGTATACCTTACTTTCACCTATACACTTTCATGTTTTGTAAATTGCCTTAGGGATATCAATCCGTGGTTATTTAGCCTTCGCTGACGATGCGTTTAGCCTTGTTGTCAAAGTATGCAAAGAAATGTCATAGTAATCGGTCAAGTCAGGTCAAGAAACGCTTTATGCACTCAAAGGATGAATTTTCAGCAATTGACGATTTTTACAATGGATACATAAAACCGATTGCAAACAAACAAGACAATATAAAAAATTCTACACGTTACTAAATGATAGAGAAATTGGTGCAAGAGTTTTTCACTGAGGTCGGTGAGAATAGTCTGACGGTTAATCAATAACCGAGCAATTTATGGCATCACACTCTTTCTATATGTGATAGCATGCGCAGGAAGGAGTTGATATTTGGAGTGAGCTCGTGGATTCAAATTCAAATTTTTATTATGGGAAAAAACTTACAAAGACTTCGCTTATCAAATCCCATAGGGTGTTTACACTTTGGTTCGGAACACGATTCACAAGATCACAGTTAGTTCATGAAAGTAAAATAGTAATGTAATGTTTTTGACGAGCACAGGAGAATATATTATGTAGTTGGGTGTTAAAACACAATGTTTGCCAGAGCATCATCAAGCTTGAAAGATACTAATGTTGGCGCACAGACCACGTAAGGTGGTAGAGAGTTCCATGTGCTCCACACTCTGACTGCAAACGAATGGCGTCTGCAGTCGAGACGTCTCTTTTGGGGTGCCAACTTTAGCCCTCTGAGATGAACATTGGTTGATAGAACCAAAAGAAACCTAGATGTATGGTTGGGCAGTGGGAAAATCCGATACAGTAAGATCATATCGCCTGATTTGCCAATATTGAGACGAGTATAGCCTCAGTAGCTGTAATCTTTCACCATAGGTCTTGGAATATAGACCTTTGGCCATCTTGGTAGCCATTCTCTGCGGATGTTCAAGTGCCTTCCGATCTCGCTGCAGCCATGAGTTCTAGGCCTGAATTGAGTACTCGGTTTATGGACGGATATATGTGGCTAACAGACGTGGAAACGAAGCCTGCTCAAAGGATCCAAAAATACGTTGGAGCAATCCAACCTGTTTTACCGCCAGTTTGTGGAGCAACTCAAGTCTGTGCGAATGACTACTCGCAGATCCCTCTCGGATGGAGCATAAGGCAGAGTGTCGTGTCCTAGAGTGTAGGAAAACAACCATTGTGACGTAGTGATAAGACTTTACATTTGGTAACATTGCATTCCATATCATTGGAAACAGACCATCTGTGGGCTTCGTCAAAGGCGTTCTGGAGGTCAAATGAATCTTCTGGTTTTGTTATTGTCCTCCATATTTTGGCATCGTCTGCAAACAACGGAGTTTGTTGGTCCGAAGGACGTCTGGAAAATCATTTATCAAGACAAGGAAAAGACGTGGGCCTAGCACAGATTTCTGTGAAACCCCACGGTTGACATATATTGGATCAGAAAGTGAATCAGAAATACGAACTGACATGGTGCGAAGGCGAAGAAACTCCTCGATCCGGCCAAGTACGAGTTCACGGATTCCATAATTATACAGCTTCCGTATTAGTATTTGATGATTTACCCTACCAAATGATTTAGAGAAGTTCAGGTAAATAACATCCAAGCCCTTTCTTTGATCTACAACATAAGTCCAATCGTCCCGAGCTAAAATCAAGTTAGTTGCCCATCAACGATTCTTTCGAAACCCGTGCTGGACTGGAGACAGTAAGCAATTTTTCTCCAGATGATCCATTACAGAATCTGCAACAATGGATTCCATGACTTCGGACAACAATGGTAGGAGAATGAGTGAGAAAGTGACTGGGTCACTACGGCACCCATCTTTGTAAATTGGTGAAATGACACCGTTTTTCCACACCTGAGGAAGCACGGTATCTATAAACAGTTTTTGGTATAGCCCGCTTAAATATCGGCTATGTGACTTGCCAGGGTGATAAGTGCTTGTGGATGAATGTTATCTAAACCCAATGATGAGTTCTTCTTCTACGCCAGGAGCTTTTCTGTATCCTTTCGAGAGAAAAGAAAATGTCTGTCAGTAATAGGTAAGAAATATGATCCAGCAAACAGGAAAGTACGAACCCAGAGTTACTAGGTGCATTGACCACTTGAGAGTTTACATGCGTTTATATGCTTATATAATAGCTTAGGGTTTGCGATGAACTCCCTCGCCAGTGTATTATGATAATTGTGCTTGTCTTCTCGCACAATATTTGTACAATGGTCTCGAAGGAGCCTGTAAACTTCCATGCGCTGGGGCGTGAACAGCATTTGAATTCCCTCCAGTGAAAGTCCTTTTGCATTATCCATTTCCTAGTTCGGCTGCGAATTGCTGTTTTTCGAACAGTCGGTCGGCATAGACGCTTGACAGTTGTAACATCAGCCACCAATGTTGTGATGATGTTAGTAAATTATATCCAGGATTCCAGGGGGTTGCAGCTTATATCAGAGGAGGTCCACTGGCTTCCATGAGCCAGGGTGCTTGGTGCTGCATAGTCGGTTATGCTGCGAAAGCGATCCGAAGAAGCTGTTATTACTGATGTATAGCAAACGTAAACCATAAGCGCTCAACTTTGATCATCAGCAGAGTTGATGGGTGTAAGCATCTATTCATGACTTAACTTCCGTCTCCTTTACACCGTGATCACTGTTCAGACAAGTGCTTCGTTAGCCCACTTCGTCTCGTCACATAACGAGCACGAGCGTTCCGTTAGCACTCACGCACTATATGACTATTTTGTCATCAATGACTCACANTTAGTCACAGATTAATACGGCCATTATCTGAGTGACTCGTTTTGTACCCTGGGGTTCACACCCATTCTTGTTTCAAACATTTGATGTGCTAATCATTTGAAAAAAATCAATTGCTGATAGGCATTTATTCCCCCCCCCTTGTTTTCAAATGAAATGAACTATTATTTAAGTTATCATTACTAGCTCATCTTTTTGCTATTTGTATGGTAGTTTAACAATCTGTGTAGGTGAAGTAGTAACTGTCACGAAATTCATTCTTACTTAAACTACTTCCAGTTTTGTATTCTATAATACATATTTCTGTTGACAAAATATTGATCGGTTCTTGTAGCTCGGGTGAACTGAATTCCATTTCACGAAATGGAACATATTTCTGTTATTCATCAGTTCAGTCATCATGAAAATCAAATGTATTCTTAAATAATCAATAAAATGACGTTAGTGATAAATTTTATCATGTAAACAGGTTTCTTTCACTTAAGATTGTTTGCATCACTAACGTTTATGGACTCTCGTTTTTTATCTTTTACTTTCCATCCTATGCCGGGTTTCGCGTGTTTCAGACTCACCTGGAGCACCACCAAGTGCGTCGGCTCATCTGCTGTTCCGTGGGTTCAGTTACGTGGCACCGAGTTTTTTCAACGATAGCAATAGCGCAACATCCACACAAAAATCGAATAATGCTGTCGATGGAACAGCCAAAGAGTCACGAGAGACGAATGGACAAAAAAGTGTCAAACCTGTCATGAAGATGGATGCGGAAACAGGTTAGTTTTATTTCGGCCTTCTTCCACTCATTCACTTATGCTCTGTGTATGTTAAGAAACTTGGTTGTCTTCCTAACGGAAATAGCGTCCTGCTTCCCTGGGTCGTTTGTTTTTTGAAGCTTCTTTTAAGTGTACTAGCGTCCTTTTCGTTATCTAAACATAATGGATTGTACTTTCCAATATTATTAACTCTGTTCAATGAATATGCTCTACGAGAGTCGGAACCTGTTACTAGAGAACGTGGAAAGTTATCATAAGATTACTAGTATTGGTGATTATCTAAAATATGAAAACCACAAACGTTTGCTTTTTTCATGCTCACAATTCCTGACTGTTCATTGTATGTCGGTGAGCGCTGTTACCGTGATTCTGATTGGAGGTCCGTTGAGGAGTTTAATTGTTCGATTCAGTGGACAACAGACCGTATTTTTCAGGCAGTGTAAGCAACCCATTTGATCACATGGTCTCAACATTGGAGCAGGTATGTTTTATTAGTTGTTATTTTATAACTAACCCTTAAAATCAGTGTTTGAACTGCTGTTACATCGCACCCTCCGGTAAAACTTCTGACGTACAGACGTTTGCTGATTTATTTGTTTCCGAACTTTATAACTACATGGGACGCTTCCTTTTGATCGTTAGGGGCAATTTAACCATATCGATGTTCATCTACCTCTTTCTTCACCATCTTGTAAAGTTCCGTACAAGAGGAAATGAGCAGCTTGACATTACGTTTTCAAATGATCCTGACCTGTTTGTTGTCTGAAGAAGAGCCCCTCTGGCGATCTCCGACCATTGTATCATAAATGTTTTACCAATAGTCTACTCAAAGAAACATCATTGTACACTGAAACGTACATCCAACTGGAAAACTTATCAAAGGCTATGCAAGCCGGCCCACTTGACATCACTAAGAGGAATGGTTTCTCGTATCAAGTTTGATCAGTTCTATGACCCAAGTGTCTCGGTCGGAAGTGAGCCCCTCACTGGCTATTTGAACTTTTGATTTGACTTATACTAGGACACGGCCTCCATATACACCATCCCCACCAAATTTGCTTCCCTCACTTTGTAGACCGTCAGACCGTCAAAGAACGGGCATTGTGACCGAGCTTTAGTAAACAAATGTCAATACTATCATAAATAAGATCCAAAATCCCGGTGGACTACAATGAAACCCTAATTGATGACCAGAATTGCAAGCAAATCTGGAGTGCTCTGAAAAACTATATGGGTCAAAGTCACACTAGGCGGTCATCAACCCACAGCAGGTGAACTAAATTGCATGTTTTATACTTCAACTCAAACGGAAGTGTCGGAATCCTATTCCTAATCACTTCACCGTCGTGACGTTTTGCATCTCAATTCCAGTCAGGCATGAGCACAGCTGATATGCCTCAAAACACNAAAAGCTCCCGGTAACTACGGATTTTGTATTGTCGTTCTCACGGGATGTGATTATTATCTGGCTGAGCCTCATGCCAGTGCTTTCATCTGGTGTTTCGAGAAACAAAACCTACCGACTGTTGGAGACTCGCGTGCATCACACCAAAAAGGAAGCCCAGATCCAATCCGTGGCACTTCCGTTTTACTAGCGACATTTGAAACGTCTATGATTATTAGCATTATTCCAACCACTGAGCAGTAGATAACAGACCAATCGCTTATTGCAAAGTTGTTTTTACCTTAGACACCCTTGCGCATTTGATAAATTCAGTTTTGCAATCCATAGACAACTGTGGTACGGCCTTTCGCCTGTGTTTTCTCGACTACAGTAATGCATTCAATGTAGTCGACAGGGAGAGGCTTTTATATTTACTCCGTGGTGCTGGATTGTTCGTTACTACCCTATCTCTACTACAAGATTATTTTCCTGGTAGAACACACTACACCAAATTTCTTGGAAGTGTAATTTGCACAAGAACCAAGTTTATCTTGACAGGAATTGCTTCAAAATTTAATGTGTAGTGCACTGGAATCCATATGATCGTGTAAAAAGAAGTTGGCATTCAATCATCCCAAAATAACTTAAAAATTGCGGTAAACCAACAATCAAAAGTAGCTGAACCGCTCAGACACTCCAATCAATAGTAAAATATTAATGATCCTGCTTCCCGATAGGTGGATATCCCACTATCATAATTCCTCAGTATCCGTTTTTATTCCTTTCAAATCTAACCCCTTATTTGGAAGAAAATACAAAGATTTTATTTTTCAGATGATGTTGCTGATGATTTTTTGAATGAGGAAAGACTCCGTTGATGAATACATGTTTGAATTACAGAGGTTGTATGAAACTTTGTGACAGAAAAGTGCGTGCGAATTCTCTCCTAAATAGAAAACACAAGGCAAAATAGAACCGCACATGGAAGATAAAAAATGACAAAGATTTAAACTTCGTAGATTTCCCTGATTATAAACATTGATATGGATATTTTTTAGTTTCTATTTTCTAATGAAGTGATCATGCAACAGCATTCCGAAACTGATTGGGAAGCGATAAACCCTCACCATGTTTCAAAGATGTTTTATCCTATTTTCTGAATGTTCTCCCCAATAACGAAAACGCACCCAACGATTGATTCCGATGATATGGCCGAGAGATAAAGCTTTGCAAATCAGAAATGATCGGTTACCACAAAAGTTGTTACTATAGATGCAATATCGTACGTCTAACGTTTTTACAGCCAGTGATGTAGAACGTTAGTTTCCTTGATGGAGATAGACCTCAATACTTATCATTATGAAGTGATGAGTGGATACCATGTATTCATTTTGCAATTCAAAGTACAAATGCCAAGTGCTTATGGGACATTCCGGTTTTCTAGATGGCAAGCATTCGCCTATCTTTTTATTTAACCGTCAATTCATGTTTGTTCATAACGTGTAGCTCTTCATTTGAACCTTTGAAATACTTTAGGCACATTCGACTTTATTAATCTTCAAATGAGGTTACCTGTAGTCTGTGTAGTTAAATTGGAACACATCGTTACATACCATATGCATTTTACGTGTTTTTAAGCTCTCCACCCTACCCCACCCCGCGATCTATACACCTATTTCCCCTTGCTTTTCGTCAAATTTTGTCCGGTTAGTCCGAGCGAATCCGGCCACCGGCCCTGCTGACTTACCTCCGCTGACCCCCACCACGGCACGCCAGCTTAGTCGACTAACTGGTCTGAACGGGGTGAAAACACGTCCATTGTCGACCGAATATCGGCTTTTGGAAGAAATTGGTCGTGGCTCGTACGCTGTGGTGCACAAGTGTATCCAACGCAGCACCAATACGGTATATTCGGTCAAGGTCAGTAAACCCCAGTCGGTAGGGGTAATACACAGGAGAAAAACAATTCTCGAGTGTTTTTCATGAAACAGGGAAATTAATTCTTGCCATGATTTAGTCCAACGCCCTCAAGGAACAGAGCGCCACACGTGTTTCCAAATAGCTTTTTTATTGCATAAAAACATGATGAATAATGAAGGGGTAAACCTCATCACCTTTTAAAAACAAATCGAAAATGTTAAGGAAGAGTGAAACTCTTGTTTAAAACAAGCTGGTTTATTTCGTGCTTGGCACCAGCAACGTTGAGTGGAAAGAAGTGTGCGGAGAGGTGTTTTATAATCAGGAGTTGATCACTGCAGTTCAACGGACATTTAGATCTATTTGATAAGGATAACTAAATGAGCGGGTTTTGCACCTAAATGAGAGTGACACCGGGATCAAATCGATAAGCGTGGAAAAGATAAGTGTATGGCGATCGTTTTTGAAAAGTCCATATCTCGATTACTGATTAGGAAGGAATGTGAACTAGTTTGATCCTGAAGTTATTAGCAGTTTATCGGATATTTTATGTAAATACAATCAGAAGAGGTCAACACCAGACATGTCAAGGTACATTTGGTAAAGAGACGGCGGAGGGTACCACTAGCGATTGGTGATACCTGTAATATCTAATCAATGCAACACAACGAATACTAGTAACTAGGCGAATCAGATGTCAAGCAAAAAATTCGAGTTTAGTGGACGCCAGCTAACTTGTTAGAACCACGTGCTCTTCTCAAAGCAAACAATGGAATTATAACGCTGCCAAAGGAACCTGTTTGATATGAATTCAGGGGATAGATGAAATTGTATTTTTTGTTGAACATGTAACTCCAGAATAAAATATCAAGATACGGACTGCTTTCAGTTTTGGTTGACTAAATTGTTGCCAGCCATCTTGATTGGTTGGTGGTTCCGATCAATTACCTGAGGTTGGCTATCCTTAGTCTGATTGATTGTCTTGACTCCCTGACATTGAGGTTCGCTTCTTCCCTTCCTTCAAAACAGATCCACTCCCTTTCCACTTCACCCATTCTCACTCCCATGCACTGTACTTCGCAGCCATCAGCACAGTTTTCTTCAATTATTTTACATGCGAGTAATGGAGGGTTTGGTTCGATTTCATAGAAGGAATTCGTCGCATAAAGAGCAATTGAAGCGTAAACTGCAATGTCAGGATGTACTGTACTGCCTTTTCGACCTGGTTGGGTCTTGTTAGCAGTGCGAATCCATCGACCCTGCTGGAAATCTAACCAGGGGTCTGACAGCCGGAACGCAAGCATGTTTCTTTGAAAATGAATGAATGAAAATTTCATCATTGGAAAACCTTTGTAGATCTGACGGATGTCTATCGTCTACCGGAATCATTAGCAATGCACATCTGTCGAATGCATAATCATTCGAAAAGCTTCTAAATGCTGGGGAAGAAATAAAATAGCTTCCTTGTATTTACTCCGCATAACAGACTATTACCTACAAACAAACTAGCTGTTTTTTTTCAAACCTCTCATCCAGGCTTTGAAATGGGTAATTAACTGATATGAGACAGTTGTTACGTATTATTTTCATGATGATTGATCGAATGGGTGGAGTGGCTAGTACCCGTTTACTATACAGTTTATGCTTGAAAACCGAAATATGTGGGTGCCCGCATGTCATATTCAGTCGTGATTGCTCACGTCCTTCCCAACCTTTGGAATCTTGAGGAACATTCAGGAGGGTAGAAAATGCCGGCATATACAAGCTAAGAAAAAAAATGGTGTGCCTCAATTTTAGACAACCCTGACGGCCGAATTGTTCACTATGGAAATTCTGTCAAGGAAACATGTTGAATGGTTGCATTGCAAACCGTTTCTCCTGCCCATTCAGCCCGTTGCTCGGGAAGTGCCTTTGGTCCAAGTCACCTGATTTAACACATGACAATTTGAACCAACCGGAGAACTAACCGGGAGTAACTGATTTGTTACAGTCTAGTTTGATATCAAACGGATTCACTTTGCCCGAAAAATTTATGCATTAGACAGAAAAGATAATGAAAATTTAAAGATAAACGGATTCGTATCAGAATGAGTTCTTTCGTTCTTCATTGGTGTTATATTTTTCTTCTGAAATCTACCGAGATATTTCATCCTGGTTACACCAGTCCATCGTAATAGGCTCCAGATATTTCTCATTTAGAGCAAATAATAAACAATCTACGAACTTCAAACTGCTCCATCTTGCTTATTTCTGATCCGGTGAAATAAAGAAGATCCGATTACTTGTGAGAGTTGCTTGTTTATCAATGAATGTCGTTTAGTGTGGGCTTAGACCAGTGTCCGTCAAACATCAGACAAAAGAAACATTCAGTTATAAGTTTTTCCAATTCATTTGATGAGCTTTACTAGGGGTGGGTAGGAATGGATTTCTCCCATCTGATTGACTCAGCTTTGGCTGCAAATTGTTACATCTTTGTGTATCACTTTCAGTAATTGTGTGCTTGCCAGTTGTTTTCACTCTTGCTCAGGGTACTGAAATGGACTTTCCAGTTTCATTTTTGGGTTTACATCATAGGGAAACGTGTATCTAAGATTGGTTTTGGTTTATTCCCTTACGCGTTAAATGTTGCATCACTCATTGTATATAAATAAGGTTAAATGTCTGATATCAACTATGGCAATGGTTATGTGCGGAAATCAATGTCACGACCATCCAAATTAGACTCAGTTATAGTTGACAGATGTGTAAAGCAGATGTGTGTAAAACAGGTATTTATTTTAGACAGAGAATAACTTGCGAATGTCTATATTTTAGTCAGTGCATAGGCTTACATGCGCATACTAAAAACCTTAAATAGCTAGCGGGTAAGCCAAAAATAATGAGTAAGGTAGAGTGAGATGTGGATCAGGCAGGTATTCGAACATGAGAAAATAATAAAGCAGTCGAAGAACGACAATAGTTAGGTAATCTCATGAAATAGTTAACTCCATGAAAGTACAATTAAATGGTTTGTCTGATAGAATCGTTTTCGGGACAATAAGCAACTCAGAAGATATGTTTGGGGTGCACAATTTTCCGACCAAATTGCTCAATCTTGCACACATGCACACACTGGGTTTACTTTTAATCCGTACACTCGTTTCAGCCTTACTCTGCGCAAATTGTGTCAATGTGTGCAACAAATCCAACAATACGGGCCCAGAAACAACTTGGGTTCGTGTCAGCCTTATCGTGTGATAAATCCTAATCTCACTCCTCTCTGTAGAACTACCCCCCACCTCCCACACACACTCCTATAACTAAAGCCGCTAATTCCCCAAATGTCCCCGCAATATTCCCCTTTCAACAATGTATTCTGATATTGCTCTTATCTTATTTATATTTTTATACCAGAGAATCATTTACACTATCATTGACAAATGTACCAAAACAGATGAAGAAAATGTGACAAGGGTTTAAATACTAATCAACAAATAAGAGTATAGCAACAGGTGCGCCCGTTGTCACCCGTTTCGGCCAGTGTCTCAAACTATAGGTGTTCGCTGTCATTAAGACCCCAATCTGGGAGTCTATAACGTCCTAACACCGCCAGGTTGGAGGTGTACGCCTTCATCGGTGAAACCTAGTTATTCGTTGTCCAGCTTGTAATCTCTTTTAGTTAGTGTCGGATTGCGCAAACATGACTCGATGGGGCAGTCGTTCAGCTAGCATCCACAACACATTTTCCGACCACCGAAGTCTCTGAAGTGAGTTGACGACACTCAGAAGACGATTGAGCTTGTCTGAGGCAAAGATTCTTTTGCGAACCTCATCGCTATTGCCAACGTATTCTCTAACTTTAGGAGCCCTTGAGTAAAATAGTGCGTGTTGTGGCATTACAACCATGGCTTTTCAAAGAGAGTATGACATTTCATCGGTGCCACAAGGGGCATAGTTTAGCGACAGTCATCCGGTCGTTGCGAATAAGAGCTGATATCTCTCCGATCAGTCCTCTTGAGTTGAAGCAACTATGAAGATAATCAAAAGGTAGAGCATTTCCAACTGATCACTCATGAGCGTGATGGAAAGTGTCCCCTCTTATGAGTCTTGCAGTAAGACCTTACATTTCTATGGAGAAAAGGTCATACCAAATTGCCTGACGGAAAACGCCAACTTACACCGAATTTTTGAGTGTCTTCGGAGGAGTCGCATGGTATAAAGATGCTATCTGCATATTCCTAATCACAGAGTCGATCACCCCGGAGAGGCTCCAAATCGAAAGCTCAGCAGTTTTCTAAAGCGCTGCTTAGGATTTTGTCCATCGGGAAATTAAAGAGAGGGGGGGGGGTGAAGCCGGGCACACTTATCGGACTCTGCTTGTGATCGTTAATTAAGGGAAGATGCGATCATATGCCTTGACGCCTGATGTTTTCGAGTAGCCGACTCTGAGAGGGTTTATGTTTTTCTCAGGCACACCGCTCCCTTACAGACAAGTCTAGGAAGCTGCTCTGTCAACTGAGTAAAACGTAGCACATATTTTCCGAAAGAAAACCATAGTGGAGCTACTTACCGTTGGACATTCCTCGAGAACCTGATGTAGTGTAAATATGTGATCAACGCAGTCCTGATGGGAGCGGAATCCAGCTTATTCTTCACTGATATGGCGTTGTCTCATTCAATTGGGCCTGGGAAGGCTCAACGATGTTAGCATCTTTGATGCAACGGAGATGAGAAGAATTCTTCGGTGATTGGAGCGACTGCGGTGAGGTCCCTCTTGGAAATAGGTAATATGTCCCCCAACTCCACTCGGGTGGAATGGACTAAGCATTCCAGGTGATTTCAAATAAAGCTCTCAGGCGAGACTTGCACCATCTTCATTGAAAATGTCCTGGGAGGCTCTTCTGGGCTGGGTAGTTGAAGGCGTTTCAGACGTTTGAGCTCTCGGGGAACTTCTTTCTCTGTAGGCGAACAAATGTTCACAGACCATGGAGCATCGTGTACACCAGGAGATGGAAGTGATGTCGTTGGCTCACTGAACTGTTGATAGAAGTGCTCCACCCAGCGCCCATGCCAACTTCGCAGATTGTGTATACATTCGCCATTAGTTTCTCGTATGGTTCCCCTGACTCATGGCTTTATTTTACCGGTGGCGTTACGAGTGGGAGCTCACTGGCTATCGCCCTTCAAGGAAGACATACTGCTTAGGTCAGTAGCTAACATGTTTTAGTAAGTGGTAAATACGTTTGCGTAGATCAGTTTCATCTTATCGAATCTTCTCGGGTGACGTTGCTGCTTTTCGTCAAAGCCCTGAGAGAATTTGGCGCACGTGAGCTCATGATCAGAGCTGTGACATGTGCTCCAGATGGATTTGCAATTCATTATGCAATTTATCCATCGATTGCTGATGGCAATATCATTTATTTGAGTCCGGGGCTGATCAGACGATGCAGGTCGCCAGGTGGCACGTTGGCTCCATGGTCGGTGAACATTGGTACTTGGAAGGGGAAGACCATGTTCAGCGCAGATTTGCCGGAAACGGTTGCCGTTTTCAGTTCCCCTAACACTGATCCGAATCTGGCCATCAAGTGAGGTTTCGTCAGGGTCTAACTTGCCTATTTTGTTGTTTAAGTCGCCGGATAATATCACAATGTCAGTGTGTCGTCAACTATGGAGGAGGTTGGTGAACTGATGGTAGAACTCGTCTTTATTTGTGTGGGGACTGCAGTCCGTGGACGTGTGGGCCGCGATAACGAACAGACAACGTTTCTTGGTCCCGCAATTAGACGTACTTATCAATCATTCTAGACGGATAGCGCAGATTCGACGATTGATTGGAATCCAGTTGAGTAACACGGCTTCGACACGTGAAGTCAGTGCCGTCCTCACCGCAGCACGACCAACAGTTTCTGCGATGGGATCTCCGGAGAGGTAGAGTGTTGACCAGCTTGTGGAATCCGGAGATATTGAGACGAGGTGCAGTACGGTGATCGAATTATGTAGGCTTTTTCCAATAAGGCAACAAACTTTCAGGACAAGCGCTTCCAATGTACGAGCGAGCTTTACTTAAGCCCTGCCTAGCAAAAGTGTTTAAACACTGAAAATAGCTAACTTCAGCTGCGACCAAAGCGCGAGCACTGTTTTCTGAACGGCCTGAGTGGATTGTTGTTTCTTCCACATGAACACAAGATTATGGCTTCTTACGTTGTCTTGGGCAACGCACAATTGAAGACCCAAAAGAGTAAGTGGTAAACCAAGAATAGAAAAGTTCAACAGTTGTGAAAGTAAAATAATTTGATCTGTTCGTGTGGTAAGGTGAAAATTTGTGGAGCCGATCGTAAAAACCTCGGTTAAAGAGCGCATACGTTGTGAGAGAAAAGCTCGAAAATCTGAAGTGTTTGACTGGAAATCCACACCTGCAAGAGAGCAGGCGGAGTTCAGAGTTCATAACCCATAAGTTACCGGTGTCCAGTTCATTGGGTCATACTCCCTTCGCCCGGGGTGAAACGTCCAAGGTGCACAATACACCTAGATGCTCAATCGAGCCGAGGACCACTACCACAACCATAAAGGTGCGCAAGGATCATACAACTCTTCTTTGTTTACTTAAAATCAGGGTTTTGAGCCAATTTCCCTAGGTGACCTGCGAGTGGTTCACCAGCCCGATTATAGCCTGGAATATGGGATTTTAGTCCTAACACTTTGATGGGAAAACATCAACCACGGGCAGGCAGTGAGTGAGGATTCCTCAGTAGAGACTGTTCCAGACGCTTGATCATAGAGGAGCATTTCGTGAGGTGCAAGGGTAAGATGACCAGCTAAAACCGACGACACCCACCCACGACCGTACTGAGGCTTTCGGAGATATGCACTACTCTTGTAAACAGCATCCACGAATAATGGTTTTCTTCCAGTATTTGCGACTTGTGTCGAGAGGAGTTTGATTTTATGTTTTTGCTTAAAGATTATGTTGACTAAAACGGAATTAGATTTCCTTATAAATGCTTTCGTTCTTCCACTCTGTATTCTTTGGGATTTCGAGGAGCCAAAAGTAAGTTATAATACACGTAGGATATTAGCCAATCGTTCATTCATTCAGTCAGTCAGCCACTCACTCGCTCGTGGGTTCGGTTCAGAAAATGTCAGTTCCTAGTAACTTCTGTACTTTTATTCAAATGTGATTACCAGCTTACCAAAGTTCAGATATCTATTACCAATTGTTTAATTACTTTTTCAGATTATTGACAAAGCAAAACGTGACGTACGCGAGGAAGTGGAAATCCTATTGCGGTTACACAGTCATCCCAATATTGTCACCCTGAGGGATGTAAGTCATAGGATAATTGAACTCCAGAGTAATGCCATCTATAACTGTTTATTGTTTCATTACCTTTCATTCCGTTTTCAGATGCCATTTGACATTTTACTCAGATCTGAGTGGATCCCTCCGCTATCTGAATAACTTGAGATGTTTTGTTTTGTTTTCGCACAGATGAGTTCGCCTCAGTTGCAGCTACTTTCCAAATCTTGCTAGCAGTTCCATTCAGTAGGGAAAGACAGAAGCTAAGCCTTTGAAATGTGTGCACAGAACAAAATGATTGTTGCGAAATTCCAAATTATTATTTCTTTACTAATAGAAACCTCCCCTCCTTCGACGGGAATTTTGAGTGGCGATTGAGATAATAATTTAGGAAGCGAGGTTTACTTTCCAACAATTTACAATGTCCACGAGTGATTAGTTTAAAACTTATAATTTGATCATGCACTTCCACTTAGCTCTGCCCCGTTTCTCTTACTGTTCAGGAAAGAGGAATGATCTCAGACTATTTACAGATGTTGACCAAAATCGTGCAATATCACACTAATTTTGGAAATCCATTTCAGTTTGCAATGTCAAACTTATATATTGATGACCACGGATCAACTGTTTTTACTTCTGATTCCAACTCCCACTTCCATGTTCTTAGTTCTCTTCTATCACCGTTTGAATTTACGCGATCTTTTGTGTCGCGATAAAATTTGTAGCAGTTTGAAAGTTAAAACTCAAATTGGCCATATTTTATGCAAACCATCATGGAAGTGCATTCTCATGAATTTCATCAATCATTCATGTTTCACTGGAGTGATTTTAAGCTGAACACACGTATTCCAAAATGCATATCTCTTTTCATTCAGTGCACAGTAAATAAGCCAATTGATGAGAAACACTCTACCTCAAATGAATTGATAAATTATTTGGGTACGAACTACATACATATTATCCCTAATACTGAAACAACTGATAATATATTCCAAGAAACATACAAGTTGACCTTGAGGTGTTCGTCTCGTTGAGTAGACATCCTGTAGTGTCACCGTGACCAAACTGGATGAAACATCCAAGAGATCTTAGCATTTAATTGAAGCCGAGAAGCAACTTAATCGCCAGTCACATAAATCCAATGAATTAGTTCTTGACTAGTACAAGTGCTTCGATGTGAAAGTAAGCCCAATTTGTTGCAGAAGCAACGAAAATTCTCCATCAAGACATAAACCAAGAGTGAGAAAACGGACCAGATCGAAACAAGGCGATGAGTGAACATGATCAAATCATATTCAATTCCATGAATGAGGCTGGAAGATCTAACCTCTGGGAGGACCAAATGTGATGGAAATCAGGGTTTTGCAAGAATTTGGTCAATATATATTTATATATATCGCATCAATCTTTACAAAATCGGCGCCAAAATAAACGTGGATTGACCACGAAATATAGAAACAGAAAACAGAGAAACAAACAAAACAAACAAACAAAATCACTCTACTTTGGGGATAAAAAACTTTGTTGCTTGTTTACCGCACGTTATCCTGACTAAGTATTTAATGGACACGTCTCTATAATTTCAACTCGGTGAGCCATATCCCATTATGTCTATAGTGCAATAACTTTCACCTGTTGGGTCTCCCTGATGGTTTATTTTCAGGTAATGATTCTGTCGAATTTTGACGATAACTGCAAAGAATTTCTATTGCACACCAAATTATGATGAACCATAGAAGGTCTGAACCCCGTGTTTGTACAAGATAACAGGAAACCGTAGCTCTTGAAGTGGAATATCACATAAAACTGCACTAGAGAAGCCACATTATGGAACCAAATACTATCTAGGTTCTAATCCAAAAGTAATGGTGTTCGGAAAATAATATTTAGGGCACTACCACTGAATACTATACATCATAGCCGCTATAGCGCTCAGACAAATACATACATAAATGCATATATATATATATATATATATATACATTCTGCCGTGCCATTTACCTCGAAAATCATATTTGCACTTCTGTTGATCTATTTGTCATCAGAATGCATCGTTATCAATTTCAAGGTCACGAAATGCTATTCTGCACGAGCACGTTCATGAAATCTTTACGTTATCCCACGAACTGCGCCTTTTTTGAAATATTTAAACAATGTAAGAAATAAGTTTAAGCAGACGATCAAAACACAAATGGCAGAAGGAGAAAACATTGAGCAGGTTAGCAAGTCGCTCACAGACAGTGCGGTACCAGTCAAATGCTAATTCCGTTCATTCTAACCAGCAATGTTCGTTCTCTGTTAGGAAAAGTCGAGGTAGTAGACATCACACCGAAAAACGAATGCAAAAACCTGGGAATTATTACACTGCAGGAATTGTGGCTGCACGAAAAGGTCCCGAGTGTAATCATACAAGTGGATGGATATAACTTGTATTGGGTTGACCGTCCCGTGAGTGTCTGTAAACGAGGCGGGGGTGTTGCAAGTTACGTTACTGGAGTAAATCAACCGCTGTCATCTACGAATACTCAACGGATAAAATCAGTTGTCCCGTTATCAAATGTAAGCCCCGGTTTTCGGGTGGGTTTCATTCCATACTTCTTGAAAACTTGTACAGGTCAGTAACAATATTAGTGGTTGACATAAATAGCTTTTCTGATATTTTTTTCTACCTCCATAATATAAAAAAAGTGGCTCTTTGTGTCTATTCGTTGGTGATTTCAACAGACAGGATGTAACATTCCTCGCCACACTGGGTCCACAAACTATTGGTACATTTTCCTACCAGACTCAATTCACAACTTGATTCCGTTTTTACAAACAGACAGCAATTTTTTAAAGTCCATCCACGTGCTCCGCTGAGCAGTTCAGACCATTGTATCTTAAAAGTATGTCCCACTGTATAGAGCAAAACCAACCGATACACATTTTTAAGAAGGCCTCATAAGATAGTGAGTCAAAGAAACTGTTCATCAGAGAACCTGGAAAGGCTAAGATCCATGATTGCCGCTACTGATTTTTCGGTGTTTCCCGATCAGAACCCTTCTGTCCTCTGTGAACATGTTACGGACTACCTTAATTTATGTTTTAACCAGTGTTGTTCACTAGAAACAGTCTTTATCCATGAAGACAGATACTCATCACCGCTACTCAAGCAGTTACGCAGGCGAAATGAACAAGCCTGTGAACCAGGACAAAGAATACATTTCAAGCGGCTAACAATTTCGATCAAAGCTAAAATAAATATATTGAACAAATTGTACATCGACGCTATCCTGGGAAATTCTAGTTGTCGTGGCATGTGATGGGCTATCAACCAATTGTGTGGCAGTAGCCGTAAACACAAAAAGGAAACTGTGGATATTGAAGACTAAATTCTGAGTTTAGTCCAGTTTCACGGTGCACTGCCCTGCCGGACTTAATCAACTCTCTGGCAACACCAACTATCGAACCCGGCAAAGTCCTGAAACAGTTACTAAAAGCTAAGTTGAATAACGCATCGGGCCCTGATGAACTCAAAGTATGTGCGGGCAACCTTTCAGCCCCATCGTCAAAAATATTCGAATATTCAAAATCACTGATATTTGAAGACTGGCCAAGATAACTCCCGTTACAAAAAAGGAACCTGGGAAATATCTTTCCATCGCCTGCACGTCAGTCATGCTCAAATTATTTGAGAGATGCTTATTACCGTGGGTTGTCACTGAGTCTGACGAAGACGACATATATCAATTTGCATATCGCGGTCAACACTGGACGCCGTCGCATATCTCGTTCAGTCAATAATCTCGGCACTAGATAAGAAAAGTAAGACCATCAGAATGATGTTCTTAGACTACAAAAACGCTTTTGGCAGTCTTGATCGATCAGTGTTGCTCAACCTGATTACTGAAAGTGGTGTAAATTCAAACGTTAGCAGACTGATCTGTGATAATTTCACAGACAGAAGGCAATTTACATGTCTCAACGGCAAAAAGTCCTCCACTTGCCCAGTTTCTTCTGGTGTTCTGCAAGGTGCAATATTTTCCCCATTTTTCTTTTCTATGTATGTCAAACAATTTTCCATTTCTCCTGCATTCATTGGCTGTAAATACGCTGATGACGTTGTTGCAGGTTGCAAAGCATCCACCCCTGAAGAGACTCGCGAAATTCAAAGCAAGCTGAATGACGTTATCACTTGGTCCTTGTCCCGTTTCCTCTCATTGAATACCCCTAAATGTCAGGATGTTGTGTTTTCCCTCTTGGCCGATGCACCATATTCAGCCCTTACAGATAGGTTCCCCACCCTCTCTGCAAATCAAAAACCCTTACCGAAATCAAAAAAGGTAAAATACCTTGGCGTCACCCTATCACACAACTTATCATGGTCACTGCACGTTCAAAACACATTCTTTAAAGTTAGAAAGCTTTCATATTTCTCACTCTGACTGAGATTACTTTCTGTTCTCACAAGCTGATTGTTAGGTTTATGAATGCATGCGTGCTACCCCACTGGTTGTATTGCTCTCCAGTAATTTTTCCCGGTATGTTGAAGAAAGACTTTTATTTGCTGGCGAGATCTCTGAAACACAACACATCTCTAAATGTAGTGGCATTGTCAGGGATAAACTGGTCGATTCATTGACAGACACCTACAATCATGTGAAAATTTCGCCACCAAAATACTCTCGGACAATCACCACTTATTACACAATGAATTTTCAAAAGCTGTATCTACATCATCCACACGCTCAAGACCTAAACTTTTATTTGCACGTAACTGTGCTTATCGCAATTCTGCTCTGTCATATGTAGCACGTCTACTTATAGACAAGGACAAAATTTCCACAGAATTGCGCAACCGCTTGCTTCATTGACAAACACATCCCATTACTTTCAGTTTCATTATGTAATGATTTTGTAAATTTGAATTAAAAATATGGTGTAAATGGTGAAAATTCACATATCCGGGTGCATAAAGCTACTACTGACTTGACTTGACTTTATTACATGCATATATATATATATATATATATATATATATAGTCAGATAGACAGACAGACAGTCAGGCAGAACAACAGACAGACAGACAGATATAATTATAAGCTTTGAAGGAAAATGCGGATTTGAAGTGTACGATTTTACAAGTTTTGTAATCTGAATTAAGTGCTGTTTCAAGGCGATCGTCAAAAGCATACAAGGAATATAATCCAACTGGTATGGTAAATAATGAATAAATAATATTTGTGAACGTTTTGCTCAAAATGGAATGAACGATCGGTAAGCTGACAAAAATTACGGTCTAACAGAACCCGATTACCCATGCTAACTTTATTCGAATCCATTTTCAAGTGTTGAGCGCACGACTCTACGTCTTATAAACAAAACAAGGAAAACAACAAGCAACACAACACATGGTACTTAAACAAACGATTAGTTACGCGTTTGAAGTATTTAAAATAACCAAGAAACATATTGTCAATTTCGACGAAATGTTTGCTCGTGTGATCTATGCTAAAAGTTCCCTTCTGAGAATGGGAATAATTCCATACTAGTATTTTGACCAGTGTTAGTTATTAAGCACATGAAAAGAGGATTGTTTTATTAAAATTGCATCATATGAACTGCTTTAGTTAATTCATGTGACTCCACTATTTCGCTGTTCATTTTCATTTGGAACGTTTTGCGTTTCATGGGGGCATGGCTCATGTGAATATGAATTAAATACTAGTAGAAATCGTGAGGATAATAAATGCCGAGGAGCTAAACGTCAATGACCAAGTTGTAATTGCTATTAATTATCGACAAATGTTCTGAAGGTTTCCCTCAAAGGTGTGTAGCGGAGTTTTAAAACTATAGTGATTGTGACCTGATGTATAATAAGGATACCCAGACTTACTAGTTCTGAATGTTGGTCTGAATGAGATCTATGTGAAAAGTGCGACTTTTCTCTGTATGGAAGTAAGGTCACTAAATTTGTCCAATTTTGTCCGCTTTTTAATATATAGGTTCTGATTAGGTGCGTTCCATACTAACCGTTATGTATCCAATGCACAAGTGAAGTCTTCCAGTTCAATGAAATTATTTTATGCAAAACATTTGTTGGTACGCTGTTCGTTAATTTTTGCTTAGATAACGATGGCAGCTCAGTCCTGTTTAACTGATGACGTTTTGCTGGGAGATCCCCTACCTTACTGACGATTTTCGCTCAGTGCATTAGCTCCCCCTAAAATAACCGAATCTTACTGCAATATCCCTGAGGTTCTCCCAAACTTGGTAATGTTATTAGTCTAATCCTAATAATTTCTTATTATTAATGTATCTCTGTGAATGGTGGACTTCTGTTTGGTGTAATTGTCGCGAACAAACTTTAATGATCAAGAATTCTATCAACAAGCCTATCGTCACTGATCTCTTGATCTATCGATCCGATGAAAGAAAGAGTTTTGCTGCAGCACCGTCGTGAATTTACACATTGTAATTTCTCGTTCTGTTTAAAAATGAACCGCTTTTATGGGTTGAATGCGTTAGAGTTCGTCCTGTTCCCATTGTAGTATTCCGGACCGACCCCAGTTCTGAATCCGCTCAAAACACACTGGCAGATTCTTTCCGGGTAACGCAGTCCGAGTTCTTATACAATGAGGGTCTTCACAAAAGGCCACAAAAATCCCTGGCCATTCGCTGACGCTCTCAATACACGGGTATGGCACACTTCTCACTGTAGGTTCTCCGTGGAGGGGCTTCCAAAAGACTTGCAGGACAAGGAAAATACAAAAATCAACCATGAACCAAAAGGTTCAGTGAGACATGCACACGACTCACAATCAAATCAAAATTGCTGCGCCGTGTCTTTACTACACCATTTGTAGATGTTTCAAGGTCATTAGTTTGCTGATTTATGGCTGTCCAGTCAGTCAAACTATATGCTCAATGTGTGACGTTTGCCGATGTCAAAACGTACCAGCTAAAGGACCTAGATAAAATACTTGTTTGAAACTACACCTAACACAAACGTGATCACGTGAATGGTACGCATTCCATCTTTCTATATCACCACGTCTGAGATACAGAGAATTCTACAAATCCCTGAACTTGGTTGGATCCCCGATTGTCTTGATTGAACAAACAATTGTACTTTTTGACTGTTGGCCTCATACTAGAAGTCTAACTAAGTTCACTTTTCCACTTTCCCCCGTTATTTAGGGCCAAACAAACACAGATGTAATGCATGCAATGTGAATTTTTTTTCAAAGTGCGTTTTTTATTCATTGTGTCCAAATGGTTTGGTTGTTCAATATTATGGCCGGGTCTACTACTGTGGAGGTTCAAACACTTGCATTCCAAGGGTTTCGAATGGAGACAACAAAGGGAATATGCTGGCCGATGTGTAAGCTCGGTTTAGCTTCACAACACAATTTGTGTGGACTAGGTTTCGATTTATTCCGCTTTTTGCTATCCCTGTTTCTCCACGTCGAAACCACCGGGAATAGTGTTGGCGTTTTCTCATTGACGTTTTTATAGTCGTTTTGGAAATGATAGAGATTTGGGGAGGCAGACTTAGTAAACATAATTCGCAATCCTACCGTTGAGAACTTTTGTCTTATTGATTTTCAAAACAGCCCTGGTTACAGGCAGTAAAAAGATATGATTTGATGCATTGCGGGTAATAACCCATGTTCGTCAAAATTGAATTAGGTTTGGAATTATTATGTAAGGTATTGATTCGAGTTGTCATTGTAGTGTTTTGTAGCTATCGTACTCTCTCCTAAGATGACCAGGGAAACGACCATATGCACGAGCTCATTAACTTTCAAATACTACTAACTTCAAATATCAGTAAAAAAATGTCTTGAAGTTTCTATTTGCCTCATTCAGATTTGAATGAAAGCGAAGGTATTTTCCTAATAAAACATTTGTTGTTTATTGCTACTCGAATCTGGATAGGCAAACGCTGAGCACCATTGAATAACCTATGACATGGGTCATTAGGTCAGCAAGCCTTTCATGCTCCATGGAAGATAAAGACCTTCTCACCAACGGCATGAATAATTACAAGTTGAAACATAGCACAAATAATCTATGAACGTTCACAATTTTTTTTCAGCGGGACATATTGGGATTGCTCCCAATCCGACAACTGGCAACTAAATAATATTCAATGTATTGTGTGAAATAGAGTTTGCTTTCAATTACACTGTTCAATTGAACGTCAACTAAGGAGTGTATAAACCACAATTGATTACAGTGAGTCCACCCACGCAGTTTTACTGCGGCCGACATTCCACCGGATTTGGTTATTTGGTGCGAAGCGTCTAAAACGTACATTCCTATATTAAACCACTTATTGAACCACGCAATTCCACACTATTAGGGAACAAAAGTCAGTATCATTGGGACCAAAGATAAATTTAACTGACTGAGAAGGACAACTTTCGTTAGCGTGATGACGCAATTTTCCCAATGACACCAGGTACTGTAAATGCCCAGTTATTAGCATGGATATTACTATCAGTATTGCAAATAACAAGTCTCCTGAAAAGGCTTTCTAGGTAGGAAATTATTGTCAAAACAGGTAGCATAATAGAGAAGGACAAGAACCACAAACTATGGTCCGATAGAAAGCAATAAATATGATCTCTATAGAAATGTGTCGGCAAATCCACTTGAGTATTTTCGTCAAGGACCACAGAACCAGTTTCATAACCATATTATCCCTTCATGACGCGCTTCGACCTATACAGAGAAAAGTAAACTTGTATTGAAAGCTTGAAGGCGCCGTAAAATTGCCTCCATCTTCCTGGGTATCATCAACAGTTGGGGATCGAACTCGGAACTTACCAGGTGAAGTGTAGGCGCACTGCTGACCTGGTAATCAAACATTTTATCTGGTGTTTTTAACTCCCTCTGTACGGGTTATAACACAATTTTTTCTTCCTACTCTTTCTAGGAGTAACAAACGCTGATCACGTTTGCACTAGATAACATAATTTGCACTATGAATGGGAACCAACAAAGTCCCTAAAGCACTAAGGACTGCTCCCTTTGATTCGTACAGGATATACTCCATCGTGGAACCTACTTGTGTATTTTCAGTATGTTGGTCGAGAATAATCATTCTCTCTGCTACGAGAAAGTGGACCCATAAAAAGGAGCAGAAGATTTTGGTGAATATCTGAAGACGCATCTGAAGCCGAATTCCTAACACGTTTTCATACATTCTTACAATGTGCTGTTGGCAATGGATCCCGAAACAAATAAAAATAAACCGGCAACAATGGGTCCAGCAGCTAATTTGGTTGCTTTATCTGTGACGCCCAGCTCGTATAACATTAGTATGGTCATCTCATTACACCGTTTCATGCGACCATAGACACGCACACAGTTGTTTTGGTTTATCCTGTTTTCCCCGGGGTTTGCTCATTGTTTCTGCGTTGGGTTCCTGAGCACAGAGCTTAAAGTTGGTTGAGGTGAATCAGGCAGGTTCCCCCAATAAACTGTTATGTTGCCTACTGCGTTATTTGTTCTCTTTTGCGACCAATCACGGGTTAATATGGTCGATTGATTTTTTTCCGAAACTACCCACCGGTTACCGTAAAATGATTTTTTTCAAACGGATCTGTGGCCAATGGTCTCCCAGAATATTATTGTGCAATGATAGGAAATAGCAGAAGAGACAAATTCTCATCACTCATGTTCATTCACGCATTCAATTTGATGTGTTACCCTCCACTGTGTTATTTAACTACCTCCAGTTAATGGTAAGCGATTTTGAAAAGTGACATTGTTGCTAAGGTTGACGCAGTTGGCTAAATCAACATCATTACTGTTTGGTTTTATTTGAACAATCTTACCATAGTGTATTTTGTGAAAACCGTGAGTATATGTGTATGCACTGAAAGGTTTTGTTCCACTCTCAAATAAAATTGTCGCTCCTAGTCCCCAGAAGGATAGGAATCGGTGAGCGCTACTGCTGATTTCGAACACGAATGCAACAGCTACCACATGTTATTTATTATCCTTCACATCGACCTTTATCACAAATATTGTTTGATGCTAGTGGAGTATTAACAAACTTCCGAAAAATGAGGTCCATATCATAAGCTAAACACGCAAGCCGTGATGGCAGTCAAGCGTCATTGGTGAACTTAAGAGTACATTCAATAAAANNNNCATCTTGTCCTAGTTGCCACCATTCACCATTGTATTGTTTTCTCTCATCTACCCCATTACAGGTTTTTGAGAACGGAAACCTGGTCTATTTAGTAATGGATTACTTGGACGGGGGTGAATTATTCGACAAAATTTGCCGTCAAAAGTATTTCTCAGAGCGTGAAGCTAGTGCAATTCTCAAAGTACTGGCAAACACGCTGGAGTACTTGCATCAACACATGGTAAGCGTTCATCCCCTTAGTACTCAGTATTCTGCATTGCGACAATGCGTTGTTCAACTTTTCCCCTCCACTGGGACATTCCCTTTGCCAACTAGGATTCTCGCAAGCAAGCAGTTCACTCCGTTCACACAATTGCGTGTTGTGAATTATCATTGGTGAAATCCAATTGGATAAAACCTAAGATTAGGTTTCAGATTGTTGCTAAAAATAAGACACACTAACAGAAGATTTCAGACAAGCGCTAACTTGGAGACCGGTGCTCTCGGTTAGATCATTTTATATCGGCAAACCGATCATTATCATGGATTGAAATACAACTAAAGCCCAATGACTGGTTTGGTTTTGCGTTATAAAAATATCCCTGGGTATGACATTCATGTTCCTCAAATTTCGAATTTGTAATTATGGGCATAAATTTACGATATTTAATAAAAGAATGACCCACTGCCTCTCTCATTATTGCATTTATTCATTCGGTATACATAGTCAAATGTATTTTAGCGTGATTTTAGCTTCTCCGAACCAAGTATTTCGAATTCAGCATGCTGATTTTAAAAAGTTGTTTCAGATGTCAGTTCACTTTCAGTTTGTAAAACCATTAACCGTACACTTTCGTGCACCGGTTGCGGTCGCTGTCCTTTGGTTGCTCATTTGGATGAAGAACAGAAGAAAGACAGGAAAGTTGAAAATAGAGTCGAATAGAAAATGGAGAATTTCAGTGATCTACGGTTGCGATAAAATTGAGAAGATGTACGACACTCATCTGTATCAGCCAGTGTCTCTAACTATTGGGTACGATCATCCCGAGGTTCCCAGTCAGGGAGCCTACCGGGACTTAAGTAACCCTGTCCCCTGGTTAGGGATTTCATACCCTCTTACCAGGTCTTGGCTGCACAACTTTTGGCACTTTTGAAGGTTTGCTTTGTCATGTTAGGTTGCACATACCATCGCATACGTTTTCTTACATGGCTTAGGGCACGAAATAAAATTTGCTAATGAGAATGCAAGGCGAAATGAACACTTTCCTATCAAGTCAAGTCAAGTCAAGTATTTGCTTTATGCACCCCGAAAGGTGGACATTCAGCAGTCACATAGTCATCTAACAATTATCGAACAAAATTATAGCATAATTATCGTGAGCAGTGAAAATGAATACAATTTAAGAGATAACTGAATAGAGGTCCGAAGCAATGCTTTCTGCGCTGACAAGAAATCGGGCAAGATAGGG
>UZAN01040236.1:67458-82341 GCA_900618425.1 Echinostoma caproni
TGTCTACACATTTAGAGGGATTAATAGTTAAGTTATGCTCAGTAGACCACTGAGCAAGGTTAGTAAGGCCAAGTTGGAGGGTGGGGGTGACAGATGCATCAGGGTGGGTAATTCCGACCACAACATCGTCCGCATATTTAATAAGCAGGGAGTTTTGGAAAGTAGGCATGGATGAAATGTAAGTGGAAAAGAAGAACGGAGATAGAATAGCACCCTGTAATACGCCCTGTGTAGAAAGTAAGGAAGAGGAGGATCGACCAAGGTAACGTGTGAACTGTGATCGATTTATGAAATAGTTGGTGAGTACTGCAGTAATAGTTTGCGATATTCCGTGGGAAGACAAAATATTTAACAGCAAAGATCTATCAACACAATTGAAGGCGTCACTGTAATCCAAGAAACAAATTCTGACAGCCTTCTTGTTTCCGTCAAGTGCTGACAGAATGTAGTGAACCAGAGAAGCTAGGGCATCAAGGGTAGAACGAGAGCGACAGTATGCAAATTGGCTTTGGTCCTGCCCATTCAGCTGAGATGACATTCCTTGGAGGAGTAACTTCTCGAAAAGCTTCAACACAACAGACATACATGCAATGGGACGGAATTTTGAGGTGCCTCTTTTAGGCACTGGAGTGATGGAGGCAGCTTTCCAACAATCCGGTATAATTCCGTTTTCCAAGCACTGGTTGAACAGAGCTGTGAGCACTGGTGAAAGTGTATGTGCGCACTCCTTAAGGATTGCAGCCTCCAATCTATCAGGACCAGGTGATTTATTGGGTTTGAGTGTCAGCAACTCTTTCAGAACATCCTGATGTCGAATAGTGAAGGGTTCTTGATTGCTGGGGCAATGTTTGTGCTGGTGGTGATCGGCCCCGGCCCCGTATTGTAGGTACATTTAGTGAATGTTGTGTTTAGCTCCTCAACGTCTATCGGGTGCGATTTGTCGATTCTATGTTTTTAGAAAATGTCAAACGGATACAGAATAAACTCTAAAGCTGAGCGGTTTTCGGAGGGTAGAATTACATTTATGAAACCAGCACTACATTTTCTATTACAGTGAACGAGGTGGACACGGCGACGTGACCTATCTTATGAAAATCATTCAACAGGGTGAATCACCAATCAAGTAATGCCATTCCCACATTCGTTAATGGTGTTTATTCAGCAACACACACAATACTCTGTGCAGGCCTGCAATAAAAGGATAGAACGTGATAATAAGATGCATAAAGGGCAGCAACATAGATGGCTAAGGGACTGATTAAAACATCTATAGCGGCTGAGCGGAATTATTGCCGGGGGGGGGGTTATCCCATTCGTTTCCGTCAAATCAAAGGAGATCTGATCTTGGTTTATCACATAATGTCCATCTTGATCGTAATCAACAACGACCTCTGCATAGAACATTCATTCAGATTATTGCGCACAAAAGGTCAACTGAAATACTGACCTTCAGAGTGTGCACCACACATGGTAATCCCATAATTCTTTGTTGTTTGTGCTCCAACAATTGGATCTTCAACAATGAGGCTGAATGAAACGCACGTCCCTAAACTCTTAACACCAGTGAAACCACGCAACGATAATCAAATCAGGTAATTTCATGTGTGACAGGTTTATTACCAGGGTCTTTTTAGGACATTCCTCATTTTCACCAAGATATAATTCAGCCGCACAAATGCAATATGGGACAACGGGAGGAGCATCGATCGGCCTCTTCCTATTTCCCGTCGGAAAATTTTGACTTTGATTTCAGTATTACTGATTAACTTCATCTGAAACCATTTGATTGGATAGTATCAGAGGTAAAACTGTTTTTTGCGACAAATCAAATATTATCACTTACAAGAAAGTACCTCATGCTGATCGTTGTCGTTGACACACGAAGTGCATTATTCCAGTACCGACACCAATTCCGATCCGTATTTTGTTCCGTGGGTGATGCAAAACGCCATTCGGAATAGGTCGTGCTCAACGTTCAATAAATGTCCAATGGAATAGAAAGAACTGTTCATCCGCTTCATTGACAGGAACCACACCCTACCCTAAGACTCCGAAATACGTGCAAAGATATAGATAAAATTAGGAGATAGCTTTCATTTTACATCATTTTTTCTTCTCAACAGACATGGTATAACTCAGATTTACACTGAATTATGAAGGTGCGTAAGTAAACCAGAAGAAGAGAGAACAACCGCTGCCTAATTTGAACTTGCCAAAAACACAATTGGTATGTCTAGTGATGGTCGGTAGCTTCAAGATAATGGCTTATCAAATTATGCGTAGGTTGCGAGCTACGTGCTTAGCGATAAACATACAATGTTCAGGTTATCGCTGCCTTCCAATATTCCTGATTAACCAGCTTTCAGACATTTCCTCGGTGGGTGTTGGTGGCGCCGGTCATACAATGCGCACATTATGATACAAGTGTGATATATTTGGTGGCTACCATAGAAGAAGGTACTTCAGTCGTGTCTCCATCGGCAATATTTCCTTTTGGCGGTAACAAATCATAATTGTATGTCGTAATGCGGAGATATTGTTCATGAACCGAGTAGCTTGATAGGAAAAACTACCCAAACGCTGTACAACCGTTAGAGCGATAGCCTGACCATACACCGCAGATCAAAATGGAGTGTGATTATTCTGTTAATGAGTGGTTTTTATCATCTGTATGCGCTGAGTACATAAAGCGCACCGCGCAAAACGCATTACATGAATTTTAACCACCTATAACGAACAGAATACATTTTGGCTTCGAATATTCAAACCAAACAGACAAATTTCGTGTACCATGGTAATGTCCACCTCATGCCCGCCTTGATGTACACAAAATATATCATTCCGGTCTAAGGTTATTTGTTGACACTGAAACGAAAATACGCACGCACACTGACTGTCAAATGGTTTGCTCTTTAAAGTGCGCGTTTTCTGAAATTGATCAGTGAAAACACGAAACGATCCTTTTTATGCTGCAACGCATATCTCACATGATTAAACTGTTTCTTTCGTGCATACCCGTCATCTGTGTATCTCTCGTTACGTTGTAGACGGTCGATCCTGCGTTCAGCGTGTTTGTATATCATATATAATTTCCCTCATACATATTCGTTTCAACTTCGTTATCTTAGGAAACTAAGCTGATATAATCCCAGCGAATACGGGTGTTTTCAAAACCTATCCTGCGATTTTTCTATTTCTCGGGACAATCCTGTTTAGCTGCAGCTCCCTTTCTTAAAGAGGAAGATAGGAAAAAAAAATATTATTTCATTAAGAACAATAAAATAGCCCAGGCTTCACTATCCTCCCAGAAAATATCATGCGATCACTTGACTCTCGGGTATGGTGTGCAATTTGTCGAAACAATAATGTTCACCGCCTCGGATTGATTGCTGTTTCCGACATGATCGGACGCTGTCAAACGTGTTTACAAGAACGATGAAATAGGGCCACAAATGAAAGAAAGATACGAGCGATATCCCCAGATTTTCAGTTGAAGAATCGTGTCAACTAAATCCTCTAAATATTTTCGCGTTGATGTATTTTGATATTCATATGAAAACAACGGTAGAGATTAATGTAATTAACAACTAAGTACTGCTTACGTATGTGATTTACTATTGTGTCAGTTCATCTTCTTATCTTTAAACAGCAGCAAACAATACTTTATCAGGCAATTTTATCACCTTTTTCCTTGTACGTTTGATCACTTAGATTTCTCAAAGTGAAAATTATTTTAGTTAGCATTAAATCAAAAATATTGATACATACCAGCTGAGACGAATGAAATTCTCTACCGTGGTCACAAACCCGTGCTGTTCAGCCATAAGTTGGCACGTACATTTGGAGGCTGTTGTTTTGTGACACTTTTCCTCAGAAATAAATTCACACTGGAAGATATATGAGCGGATGAGGCAGTGGATGTACACAAGGTTTTAATTTGTTTTATTTGATCACACTGAACGGAGTTGAACCAAATACACGTTGTTTTCGGAAATGCAACTCATGCAACATTCTCGTGCAAAATCATAACCTTTGTCAATTTACGAACAGGAATTGCAGGTGTACAATTGAAAAATATCTTTTCCAGTCACTGTCGTGATCGGAGTTCGAGAATTATCTTCTTTTCTGAAATGATGTAACTGGCTTATTTCTTCATATTGTAAAAGCAGTACTTGGTCGGATACACTTCACACCAAAATCCTATGGTTAAAGGTCGGCTATCTCTAGAGATCAGCTTCAACGTTAGCTACCACATTCACATCCGTGGAGNACTTTTCCTCAGAAATAAATTCACACTGGAAGATATATGAGCGGATGAGGCAGTGGATGTACACAAGGTTTTAATTTGTTTTATTTGATCACACTGAACGGAGTTGAACCAAATACACGTTGTTTTCGGAAATGCAACTCATGCAACATTCTCGTGCAAAATCATAACCTTTGTCAATTTACGAACAGGAATTGCAGGTGTACAATTGAAAAATATCTTTTCCAGTCACTGTCGTGATCGGAGTTCGAGAATTATCTTCTTTTCTGAAATGATGTAACTGGCTTATTTCTTCATATTGTAAAAGCAGTACTTGGTCGGATACACTTCACACCAAAATCCTATGGTTAAAGGTCGGCTATCTCTAGAGATCAGCTTCAACGTTAGCTACCACATTCACATCCGTGGAGCAGAACTGGCGTTTAACTGAATGCGATCGACCAGCTACAAATTCTCATTTAAATACCTTCCATTCCATTAATTGTGTTCTTTCGTCACAGTTCTCTGTCTCTGAAATAAATTCTGATAGTTTTGTTATGCAACGACCACGTGATTATTTGTGATCATTTTACTATATTCACATAGGTTTGTCGCAATTATGGTATATTATGTAAATGTATTTGTTCTGTAATATCGTCAAAGCCTGAGGACAATTCCAAAAGAAGCCTATGTGAATACATCGATATGTATTCACATACAAAGATTGTTTTGCAGCCTTAGTAGACCGTTTCACAAAACAGGTACTTCGGTTATTTTTTGGAAGGAAACTAAAAAACTGACAAAGATAATCTCCACAACCATTTGCGCTAAATAGAAAGGCACTGTGAATAGGAAAATCTATTGGTGAAAAAATCAGAGTAACTTTTCATACCACAGTAAATACCACCTTGAATGTCAGCTAATTCGGTTAGATGCCTCCAAAATCATTCATCTTTTCCATACCAGAGCAAACAGAAATAATTCTCCCTGACGTTATCTACTCCCAATCTATCGAGTTCAAATTCACTTGCTTTAACACACATTGCAGCTGTGAAAAAGAATTGAGAGGATAGATATTCTATTTTTAATTGGTTCGTTTATGAAATCATATAACTGGATTAGTAGCGAGCTGGCATTCCAGGGCATCTCTTCCGTTTTACCACACACTAGTGTAACGAATGTAAGTAAATTTAATTTACTGGAGCTCGTTCTGGACAACTACTTCGTCCTCATTGGAAGTTATCGACAGCCTTGATGTTGCATATCCTAGCGGGTTATCGATCTGAAAACCTTTAACCACACAGTCTGCTCCTTGTGGGCAGTTGTTCAAAGCTTTTCAAGACTGAAAAATGCATTAGGATATATCGGTATAAAATAGCTCATGTGACGTGAAATCCAGACATTCAGAAACATTCACATACCCGGAAGTCTATGAATTCATATGGAATAAAATGTTTGAATAATTAATCAAGCTTTGTATAGACCCAATTATCCGGACCATACAAGCAACGACTTTCGTTGGAAACCGATTAGCAGCTATGACGTCAAGTAATTGCCCGTTTTTGCGGAAATTTTGCTTGCGTGACTTGAAAACTTGTTTGTTTGTCTTCGATGGATTTCATTGACTTTACCAATCCACTTTGCCAAATTGCTTGCCAACCCCCTCCCCCCAACGTGGTAACATTCTTCTGCATAGAACTGCACTGGGTTGACAAGAAATTCGCAAACAATTCATCGACTTTCGTTCATATTTAATGCTATAGGCGGAATAAACGAGTTTCGTTCAAGTTATGAACAACCATGTTCACACAATAGTAAAACCTTAGGCTCTTTTATGATTGCTAACCAATATATGAAAGCGATTACACTTTTTATATGGTAAATAGAAATGATACAGTAAAGGTGTTCATTCACATAAATCGACTAGTAAAATGAGTCAATGGACGAACCTGCAAGAGGTGCCAAAACGTACACTAGAAAATGGCTTGACTGAGCGTCCGGAAATTTATGAGCTTATTAGAATAATGTCACATACTCACCCACTCACTCACACGCTCACAGCAGTATCAGTTCTTCGCGCCCCACATCACCATACTTAAAGCTCTTCGATTATCTTGAATTGTGTGACGATATTCTGACCTCTTGCTCATTCGCGCAGTCAGTCATCATTTTCCATGGTCTTTCATCCTTGCCACATATACACGCACATACACACACATTCAGGCAATTACACGCCTAAAACGTGCGATCGCCTATCTCAAAACCCATAACAATCTGCATCCATTCACCGTGGTTGTCTCACAGCTTGTTGAGTAGTCTCCATGAAAAATATTCTCAAAAAGATTAAGAAAATCTTTTCAAAACGTTTTTCTGAATCTTAATATTTCTTATCCGACTTAAAAATTTAGAGGAATTGTATTTCAGATGTGCTTTTTGCGTTTGGTACAATGGTCCCATAAACGTACAACATATGTGATGGAACGACATGTAACGTTACAACTATCGGGGTTAGATTGCGTGACAGTATAGAAAGGTAGTAGTCAGAACAGCAATACACTAAGGGAGACTCAATTTGGTGCATTATATTGGTTCGCCTGTATGCAAAAAATATGTTCACCATTCTTCGCTTCGTGGGGATCCGGGATAAAAGCAAACTGTTGACGAGAGAACAAATAATGATAAACAAGCTGTAATTACCGATTCAAGCTCATAATTGCTTCTTGGCGCCCCTGCACATCGATTAGCGAACTAGTGCACTTGAGCAAGTGGTTGACCTCCATAGATCACGCTGGTTGGGCATATGTTACGCATGTCACCAGATGGGATGCCAAGGCCGCCATGCTCGCCGAGACAGATAGTGGGTGGAAAAAAGCCAAGGGTGCTCAAGCCAAGACCTGGTATGAGGGTATGAAAACCCCAACCAGGGGGCTGGGTCACTTAGATTCGGTTAGGCTCCCTGACTGGGAACCTCGGGATGACCGTAACCGACGCTTAAAGACATTGAGTGACATCGCTGTGTCGTAAACAGTGGCGTTCGTGCATCTTCTCAATTTCATTGTAGCTTTAGACCACCGAAATTTTCCATTTTCCATTCGACTCCACTTTCGACTTTCCTGTCTTTCTGCTGTTCTTCATCTAAATGAGCAACCAAAAGAGAGCAACCATAACTGGCGCACGAAAGTGCACGGTTATGGGTTGCATAAACTGAACTGAACTGAAACCCACTGACTAATTTTGAGGCTTTATGGCTTTATGTAGTTCCCGAGTGCCAAACTTTAACCTACAGGTTGAAGTTTAACACTGTTTTATAATTATCAGTTTCAGTTTTTTTGCAACCTTTTTTAAATGGTTTCCTTCCCAAGGTTCTAGTTCATTCATAAGATGGACATAAGTTCGCGCCTGTTTCATGAATGGCGATTGTGTAACAGCACAAGTCACGTAAACTTGATGCTGAAGGATAATCGCAACATCGGCCAATAGCTTCTAGATAATTCCGTTAAATCATTTATATACTTAGTATAAAACAATCGAAGCTGGATTTGAGTTTGCTGGGTTAAGGATTATCTTACTCACGAATAATTCCGATTTAATCAATATAGTGTCTTGGCTCTTGTTGAGATTTCTTCCCGACACAGGTTGCCATTGTGACGAAATAGTGGTACCTGTGAATGAAAGAATGATGTTCGATGAAAGGGCACATGCATTGCAAACCGTATCCAAACAACAGATCGGTGAACTACTCCTAATGGTACACGCATTGATACACTGAAACCCGAAATGTTGTTGTAAATCCAGCCCCATCTTGTGCCCATAGTTCAGTCGAACGATGATCCCGTGCATGGAATCCACCCACGTCAGCGGAAAAACAGGTCAAACCGAGTGTCATCAGCATTAGCCTACCGATATAGGGTTTTCCCCAGCCTCCTCGTTACAATGGTGTGCGATGTTATCCTCCGGTATCCTTTTTGTGGCGGCCGGGATGCTAAATCGTTTCCATTAAATTTACCTGCAATGCCCTACTTTAATCCATTGTTCGACTGATGTTTCTAGAAGTTCCAATGCATATATAGGACGGAGGGTTGTCTTGCACGTACGCACATCACTGATATAGAAGTCTGTAGAAGGACGTTCGTTTAGATACCTTTTTATTTGCTGATTTTCTTGTTTGCCAATTCACCAAAGTAGGAAAGCGTTCTCGAAAAATGATAACCACTAGCAACTGATGAATTCGTGGAAGTACTGTTTCTGGTGTCGTTGTTCGTTCCAGATTTTGTCATCTTTTTCAGTTCTGTTCAAAGCAACTAAAGCGAGGCATTTATCTACATATATGTATTGGTAATCAGTTCAAACCTTCTTCTTCATAGGTACACTCACATTGTTTCACGAAATGATGGGGACCTTTCAACTTTGGATGTAGAAGTTTAACTCTTCAAACTATTTTATATACAACATACGTGTATATTCTGCAGCAAAGGAACCAAGTCCTGTTTGTTTTTCCAACGAATGAACATGCACCTGTCTACTGTGGTATCAAGTGTTATCTTTTGCCTGCACATTTCCACGAACGGTTTGAGGTAACTTCGTAATGCTTAGGGCAGTGCCTAAGAGAAAAGAGAGAATTTTGGTAGACTTAAGTTGGAAAGACATCTGGAAGATGCACGAGTGCCATTGTTTGCGATGGCGGTCCTTGTTAAGTAAAAAAAATGAACCAGACCACGGCATCCCGAAAAAAAACTGAACAATGACGTTGATTTGCGGTTCAGGGATTGATGTTTATGGTCGAAAAATATTCAAGTAGTGGACGTCTCTACTCCGAAAGGTTTGCGCTCTTCTACGCTTCTTGCACAAAGTAAATAACACGTGAAGGAAAATTTCGATATCATATTGAACGAGAATCTGTGTGGTGGCACCCTCAATTGACATGGAACTCAAAACCCTTGAGATTCATTGCACTAGTACTGAGATGAGTGCTGTGCGATGCCCGCAACATGCTCGCAAAAATGGGTTATGCTATATCGGATAAATGGAAAATGAAATACGGTCTGATCAGCTGCCCGGTTGCCGAATGGGCAGCACGCTTCGTTCTCCCTGCGAGTTCCCGGGTTCGATTCCCAGTTGGGTCGATGGATTTGCGCTGCTGATAAGACCCGACCAGGTCGAAATAGCTCCTCCGGTGCTACCTAGCTTTTCGGTTCACGCTTCATTTGCTATGTACACGACGAATTCCATCTACGAAAATTCATTTAGATAGTCTTTTTTCATGTTGATTGCTTTCATTAATCACCGTTGGTTTCACCTTAAATCATGTTTTTCTCGGAATGTTTATGTTTTCACTAACGTTTTTGCCTCTCGATTGTGTTCCCCAAACCTGCAGGTAGTTCATCGCGATTTAAAACCGTCCAATATCATGTATGCGGATCAGAGTGGTTCCCCATCATCTTTGCGTATCTGCGATTTCGGATTTGCCAAACAGCTTCGAGCGGAAAACGGATTACTCATGACTCCATGCTATACGGCTAACTTTGTCGCTCCAGAAGTGAGTCTGCATGTGCTCTTCCAAACTTGATAATATTGTTTGAACACAGCACTCGATGAATTTATCACATGATTGATCATGTGATAAAGAGAGAGCGTTTTTTCTGGCTTGCTTTTTGAATATGTTTAACTAAAATGTGTAGGTTAAGTGGGATTTCTGTTGAAAATGCTCGCGACTTTACTCATTATATTATAATGCTATCAAAGACAGTTGGAAGAAAATGATCAACCTCAGACGGTTATATTGTGATTTTCACTCACGTTCGGGACCAGACTGTGTATCAAACAAATCATAATGTAATACTCTTAATAAAACAGAAAGTTCCATGATTTTTTGTGGGTGGAATACTACCAAGTTGCCCAAGCCAATTCAGGTGTATTTTGAGGAGGAATTCACAACGGCAATCTTTGTCTATAGCCAAAGTCTGGCACGTAAAGTGGTATGTGAAAGCCACAATCCATTGGAGGGGAAACAGTTGACAGTTTGTCGGATCATACGTTCTTCAGACGAAGTTAAACGTTCAGAGTGCCTAATATNGAGCCGGTGACTGCTGCCACAACCAGAAAGACGTCTATTGTGCGTATGTCTCTGCTTGGTTGGTTTAAAATCAGGATTTTTAGCCAACTCCCCTAGGTGAACTGCCAGTGGCTCATTAGTCTGGCCATAGCCCCGGATGTAGGCTATTCATTCTTACTCTTTGTTGGAAAAACAGCTTCGCTACTGTAAGGCAATGATCGGGACTTCTTTAGAGAGACTATTTGAAACACTTGGTTATATAGGGGCAATTCCGTGTGGTGAAAAGGGTAAGGTGTCCGGCCACAACCCGAGACACCTATTCCCGACAATACTGAGGCCGTAAATCATCTGGTCCTTTAGGTTAACCATAGAGCTTGGATCAGCGGTTTTCTGTAATAAATTTGAATAGGTAGGAATGTTGTGCAAGATATCTGTTGAACCAACATTTTTTTCGTATAGTAATCACTTTATGTGAGTCATTAACAGCTAATGTGTACCAGTGTGGGGTTCAGTAATGATGTAAATCAAAAGCAGAATTCTTATAAATTGTTGATAAAAACTGCATTTGAACAATCAAATATATCAATGTGTCCATAGATCTATGTGCATTAAGGGGTAAGAAATATCTGGTATGATGAATTATGTTTGTATATGATTGATTGCTTTTAGAGCGGGGTGGTGGCATAGAGGGCATATAGCTAAAGTAAGGGAAAATAATCAAAGTAAGTTTATTCAATGACAGGATTTTGATAAGCCGTGAGGAAAAGATAAAGTAAAACAAACCATTTGAGTCATGAAAATAGTATAGAGTTATGCAATGCTACTAGTTGTGCTGGGTAGGATAAGATAAGCAGATATGAATGAAGTTACGCGAGAATCGTGAACACAGGTTTGTGCTACATCGTGCCCATACGAAATAAAACAAACTGATCGGCTGATCGTTGGTTAAGTGGGTACTATGTTTTATTTCCTTCCATGCGGTGTCAGGTTCGGTCTCCATTGGGGTCGATAGATTCGCACTGCTCAGTGGATCCAACAAAGCCGAAAAGTCATATGGTGTTTCCCAGTCTTTTAGGTCACGTTTTCTTTTTCCTGTATCCAACAACATTTGTTCTTCCACGAACAAATAATTATTCCAGCAGACATGTTCAGTAGCCTTGCGTCATTGCATTCCTGCCCCCGGCTGACTGAACCTTCGTGAAGACAGGTGATTCAGTTAGCTCTTCCTCCTACTTCTTGCAATGGATTCGTTGAGCAAAGTTCAGCAACTCCATGCTCTGTTCGAATGGGTCCACCGATACCACGTGGCCGTGTGCTTTCATTGTCCCGTCATTCGTCTAGCAAGCGCAGGGCGACACCATGAGTGAGGCTGTGATCGACTGGAACAGCCAAGATAACGTAATGCCCGCATTGAACAAAATTAAGGCAATCTTATTTGGTACAGTATGCTCAGTCACACTACAGCTACGTTTAGGGTATTAGTTCGCCTCATCACCGAACAAATCCCATATCAGTCCGTCTAATCTCTCACGACGAAGAGAGATTTCGAGAATAGTAAACGTTGTACTTTTGCAGCACCGTTCTTCATTAAACCGAAATAATCTTCCCACTAACAAAACTTATTTGATAGCTTTCTGACGACTAATTTAATCCAGATTTTTATTGTAACTAATTGTTCGTGGTGCTTACATCTACTTTCCTTGTTACGGTAGAATGACACTCCACATCTAAAGACGACATCTGGTGATAAACAATTTTACATTAGCGTCGAATAAGGCTGGTGATGCACTGTTGTTAAAAATGAGAACCCCACTTTACCAGAACTAATCACGTACCACTCTAGCTTGCCCTCAAAACTGTGCTCACATTTCCTAGTGGGATTCAATAAGGTGACCTGATATATTTAATAGAGCTCAAGTGGCTATTGTTCATCCTTAAAACATGCGACTGTGGTTGACCTTCTGTGAGAACAAGGAACCTTACAGCGAAAGATATCCCCATGTCTGATGGAGAACCACTCCATTACTGTTTCCTCAATAAAAAGGCACCGCGCGTTCCCCGGTTCCGAAATTAAACTCAGACGAACACTGGCCACCTGTGGTTTGAATCTATCACGATCAATAACTATTCCTCGTGCCTCAAACCCAGAAAGCCAGTGAGAAGGTGTTATTTTTCGGGGGAACATTGGTAGGTTTATACCAGGGTTACAGAAAGAAAATTGTAACCATAAACAGTCAAGTCACGGTTTCATGAAAGACTCTGGATTGGTTTTAAATCATTTCGCTAGTCTCCTTGCATCCTCTGTTGTTATAACAAACTCACTTATCAGCTTCCGGGTTTCACGTTCTTTTTCGAATACCGTGAGAATCCCCAAATGATTTATTATACTGTATACTATATACTATTATGCAACTCGCAACGCTTGGCTGATCGACTTAAGTCAAAAGGAGCCCCTCGAACGAACGATACATTTGCACTACCGGCTCACAACACAATGAGGTCATTGCTTGTGGACCGATAAAGTAAAGTTTCTGTTACTTTATATAAATGTAAAGAATGGAATCTGTAGAATAGAGAGACATTGAGATATACGAACAGAATAAGTTAATCGAAAGTGCAAGGCAAAATGCCTATTTATTCTGATAGGAAGAATCACCTGATTTTCCTTGACAAAGCCGTGATTGGCTTGAAGTACGTGTGACATCAGTTCATCGTTCACTAAAGGAGAACCTTTTGATGGTAGTGGGCCACCCCCAAGAATTCTGCCATGATGCACTTAGACCACGGATGTTTTTACCTTTGTCTTCCCACAGGTTATAAACCGGGATTAATAATGTTGTTAATTCGTGGTTCATTCAAATATATCAAAATATACTCCGTAGTACCCTTTCGTTTATTGCTGAAGGAGGATCACAAATGGAAGTATAGTGGTAAGTGCGAAATGTGCAAACGAATCGAATTAGTACCATAAAGGAAAATCAAGTTTATTGGGAGTTGTGATCACAGTTTTTAACCGACTTTTGCATGAACTGTTGCCCCAGAGAACAGTTCTGCACCGGTATATATGTTGCAAATAGTTACCAAGTGATCACACATACAAATCAAACCAAGTGCTCAATCAGTTGGATGATACGAAAATGCAAGCAATTTCTACGACAGCTTTATTCACCGGAAAAGTGCGGTTAAGCTGAAGGACTAGCACCAAGCTGAAGAGAAGTCACGAACGGATACCACGTTGACCTTACAGTTACAGTTTGAAGTTGGAAAAATAATAACCATTTGAAGTCAAGTTGAAACTTTGTGGTGATGTCAGCCACCAAATCAACCAACGGTCATGTAAATCGTATTATGTGACGTGACAACCTCGAATAGCGTGTGTGTGAGTTTATTTGTTTGGCGCATCAGTGAGAGAGATGATTTGCTGTCACGCTGGTCATTAATAAATGTTATACATCCGGTTCCCTTAACAAATTTCATCACGGCGAGGAAGAACCACATTTCATATTTCGAGTTTACTTGCGGTAGCAATCACGTTGGACGAACTGAGAGACGGCTGTCTGTAAGAATTTCCGATCACATTCCCAAGAATTTATCGCTGACAAATTTATCAAAAGCTGTATTGCTCGCCACATATTAGACTGCAACTTTTGTATGGAGCCAAGCAAAACTTTCAGGATCATAAGTAGACAACAACATCATCATCTAATTCAGTTTGTTGATGCCTCCTCCATTCGATGGCTTAAACCCAATTTGTCTAAACAGTTTGACTTTTTGGCCAGTCTTGCCCTGCCCTGGTAGGACTGAACCCCGCCATGTGTACACTCCCCGTGGTTGACTATGTGACCTTTGCCCCTGCCCTGTGATTGGTCCAATTGGTGTGTTCATTTGTCCGATAACCTATCATGTCTTTGTTGTTGTTTTACCTTGATTGTTACTGTGCGTATGCAGATGATTGAGAGTACCCGAAATAACTGCATTCCTGTTATCTTGTTGAAATGTGGTTCTTTCTCGCCGTGATAACATTATTACATGATTTATGGATTTTCGTAAGCAGAATAGGGTGCGACTGGAAAAGGATGAATCTAGGCAATTTGGCAATTAGAAATTTCATTTTTAAAAGAGAGGATGCCACAACATCGTACCTTCCCTCGTTTTTCTCATGGTTTTGTTTCCTGACTTCGTTTAGATTTCAAGCCCCAGATCCAGTCGTTCGTTATTATGAGACTATTGAATATACCTGTGTACTAATTTCGCCAGGTAACTTTATAGTGATGCTTTTAAATAACGGATAAAATAATTTGAGATAAAGATGCGTTGGTGAATGTTTGGATTAGCCCAGTCGGTTTTTCACAGGCACTAGGCAGTGTTGATGATGCTGAATGTGGGTTTCACTCCTTGGGAGATGGTTAATTCCCCACCGTTTTAATGCATTTAAACGCGATGGAAATGAGCTGTTGTCATTGCAAATTTATCTTTGCTCGCTTTTTATACAGTGTTGTGTTATTCATTTGTCCTGTTGATGTTTTTCTGGTCACTGGTAATGGGCCGGTTCATGGTGTGCTGTAGACCTAATGATGAAAGCAGT
>UZAN01040237.1:3889-16445 GCA_900618425.1 Echinostoma caproni
ACCGGAAGCAGGGTCACAGGTCTATAGTTAGCGGAGTCACCACGACAACCACCTTTGTATATGGGAGAAATGACTCCTTGTTTCCATGATTCGGGGAGTGTTGCTTGGTCGAACATTCGTTGAAACAGAATAGCTAGCGGTTCGGATATGTGATTTGCCAAAAAGATCAGAGATTTCGGGTGTATGTTGTCCGCACCTGGAGTTGCGTTTTTTCGCAAAGCCATTAGTTTTGCTTTGACGTTTTCAGCAGTAAATGATACGTAGGTGAGCGAAGGATGTGGAAGATGATGCAACCGTTGGGGTAGTTGTAAACCTTCAACCTGCGGTGCTGCGAATACGTTGGAATAATGGAATATATGGATAGGTAGTAACTAGCAATCACTTTGACTAGGTTGTGTTTTCGTCCTATTTGTTGCCATCTTTTAAAGCGATAAAACATTTAGTCAGGCTGAGCTAGAGGTAGTTCCAGCCCAAAAAGCCAGCGCTCACAAACTGGTGGTATACGTTGAACAATGCTTTGGGAAGCATATAAAGTCAACAGCTGATGTCAAGTGGGGAACTGCCTTGGTAGCCAAAGATATGAATAAGCAATATTAGTGCATAGTTTGCCAATCATAGTAGTGAAGTTACACTAAATTCCGGTTCCTCTTGGAGCAACGTTTCAAACACTGTTATGACGGAGCGTACAGAACTCGTCGCGCACGGATCCGCGTCACACCAAAAGCGCACTCGCGACACCCTTGGCGAAACGATTCCGGATTGGACGATTAACGAATCAGACAGCTGTCGCTCGATCAACCGATCGGAGTTTCAGGTACGTCGTTCTCGTAAAGCCAATTTACCCACTTTTATTTGCTTATCGCATCACGATCATAGAACATACACTTTGACTGTTGTTCTCCAGTCGGATTCTTGCTCCCGTGTTATTGTTCGGGGCCTAGGAAGAAGCGTTCGTGTCGGTCGTGCGTTAGACCCGCACATGAAAAACATACAAACAGAAATTAGGTATCAAGAGTTGTGTGAATAACTTGCTTGTAAGTGGTGCGTCAAGTTATGTTTCACACTCGTTCCCGTCCATTTTGCAGGTATCGTTATTCATTTGGCAAACATCTTTCACAACACTGGTAAACAGTATTCAACGCGTATGTACAGCTCAAGGAGATAAATAGTATGCGATCAATACAAGTTGCAAGGGAAAATATTTTACTTGCTATTCTCAGTAAATAAATCAATAAATCAATCAATTAAATTAATAAATCAATAAATTTAGTCGAGGTTGTGATAGAACAAGCATACGCGTTTTGAGGCATCCAAAACTGAACTTAATTCTGTGTCCACACCCGTGTGGAATTGATCAATTAATCCAATCTCGACCAAAATGTTTCACGAGGTTCAAGACAAGTCAGTTCGATAGTGCGTTTTATTTGACCTGAAGATGGACGTCATTTCCGCGTCTTGTGGGCGTACTTTTACTAAACAAATGAGCCATAAACACTTTGATAAAGAGTAATAGGAGCGGTGGATCGGGTTGTGTTAAAGCAGTCAAGCAAGCTTCTGTTTGAAATACATTTTAAATCCTTAATAGTTTGTTCCTGGCTGTATGCTGAACAGAGGACATATGATACGTGATGATGTGAGTTTATAAGGGTGTGAATTTTCGGCCAGTCACTGATGTAGAAATGAGCTAAAAGAGATTGACTGTGCAGCGGATGGGAGTTGTCAGACAGAATTGTTCTACACAATCAGTGACAAGATGAAGATGGACAGTTTTCTATGAACTGGACAAGCCATGAATGATAAATATCATTATCTTGACAAGCGTTTGAGCCAGGCGACATCCTTGGTAAACAAACCTGGGAAAACTACTGGGGAAAAGTAGATCAAATGATACGGTAGCCAGTCAGAAGAAGTTGAAAGCTAGGTTTCTCGCCCTTGTTAACAGAGTAGGTCCATTTGAAGTCTGTGGAGAAACTATAGGTTGACATTTGGAAAGTTCCACGCTGTCAGTATGTGAGACAGCAAGGAGAATACGGAGAATATTAGCCACCGTTTCACTACATGTAGATCCTCGATTGAGTGATCACAAAATTTGAACCATTTTTCCGATTCTGTGTCAGGTTCATAGATTTTGATGATTCGTTAACTGAAGAGAAGTAAAGTTGGGTCAGGTTTACTCAACGAATGACATTGATTTCTGTCAATAACCACTAATGATGTGGCCTAATTCCTTTGTAATAAACCCGAATGAACGGAATTGGTTAAGAGCCCTTCCCTTTAAGGCAGATGAACTACCATCCGGACAGGTAGGACAGGTGTGTGGCATTTGTCAAACGACATGAGTAGTTAGCTAATCAGCGAAAAGCGCTTTTATAATTCAAAATCCATCTGGTCCACCTGGTTCATGCAGTATGTACTAGAATGCAGTATGATGTCCATGTCGCACGTGAACTGTTTGAAGTCACGGATGCTTCTATCGAGCATTCGAGACCACCGACTACATTTTGTTGCTCAGTTTTTAATGATGATAATTTTTAGACAGTCGGGCAAAATTTTCGTTTTTGGATGGTGCAGATGTCCCGCCACTATTGGTTGGCTGTCTTACACTATTAGAGGCAGCCATCAACGGAGAACTTTTCTGGAAGGAAATATTAATCATTCATTTCACTGATTTCAATTTTCGCTTAGTCAGGAATATTGTTACTATTTTGGTGGTGGCCCGGTGGTTATGTCACCAAATTATCGCCCCAAAGTATGTATGTTTGAATCTCACCACCAACATGTTTTGTGGTAGCCCTTTAGTTGGCCACTTTCTCCTTCCTAAAAATTGTATCAGTATGAATTAAATAAAAGGAAGTAAAACTGATAAAAAAAATATGAAATAGGGTTTAACGAAAGCGGTCAAATTCTTGCTAAGCGGAACATAGATGCAAGTCCTTATTGTGATGGAAGACCATTTGACTTCAACCGGCAAACTCCGATCCACTTGTATGTCCTCAGACATTTCTCTCCAATTTCGAATTACTCCATTTCTCAACCTATTCTAAGGCCTAGCGAACTGTTCGATTTTTGAAATTTTCGATGCGACAGCATACTAAAATGAGGGGATTTATTTCATTGTCACCTCAGACTCTCTTACCTGCACAGTTTCTTCTTTAACTGGCTTTTAACGCGCAACTTCCATTTAAAGTTTAATACTGCCATATCATACTGTGTCTGTTAGACAAAATAGAAGCAGCAACAAGTGGTGTCCTATAAATGCTGTGCTGCGTTGGAGTTCAGGTTTGTGTAGCCTATAAACGACATGCGCAAACACATTTCCCATTGGATAGGTGTGATGTTAAACGGGCAACAGAAAAGTTTCCTTACACGCGAGACAATTCAAGTAACTTTTGATAAAGAATTCCTCCTTCACGCTAATCGTTCAAAGGCCTAAAATGCGCTCTCAAAATGGTCGGTTTAGTTGATCACGCGTCACTTATGTTTTATTTCAAGATACAGTGTACATCTTCAATAAGGTGTGTATTTATTCCAACCAAACTAATTCCCAATGAGTACAATCCAAAATTTTCATTCCAGTAGGCAAATACTTTTTGATCTAAATGATAGGTCAACAACCAATCAGAAAAATGGATAAAAAACTAAACAGGGATAGTGTTGGTGATCAGTAATGTCTGTATATCAGTGATTTTGAACCACCCCGATTTTGGAAGATGACATGAATCCAATGTGGCAAAGAAATGATGGACGATCACGAAGCATTCATATAATGACTTTAGTTAAATTAACAGTAGGTGAAAAAATCAATCAACTCTGCTGGAGTTTTGCAATAGAACGAAGGTTTTATGGTGAAATTGGAGCTGGGTGTCACGCGTAGCACCAAAACAGGTTTACTGTTATGTTGTGATTATCACTGAAAACGTTTAGGTCATCGCCTACTATTGTGCAATCAGTTTACGCTTCACTTATGCATTGCTTTCACGATTTTCTGGATTCATACTGTTTTTTGAAAATCTTGCGATTACAAATCTTTAAGACAAAAAGATCAAACCATGCCTTGTTTGTGAAAAGGTTATTGACAAGTTGTCCATAAAACGGAAATTGATGTTTTAAGGGATTCACAACGGAAACCTTCAGCTAACCCAAGCTTGGCCTGTACAGCATCTAAGTGTTGACGCAAAAACGGTGGTTCAAGGTAGATGGGGGTCGGACTGGCGTCAGGTCCGTCGGTGAATGTGCCTTTGATGTGTGGTTCACATCCTAATGGTGCCCAGTTCACCGTATTACCCCAGTAATCGGTGGCTCATGAGGCAAGTTCATTTGCCTTTTATTGGGAGGTTTGATTTCAAGTGCTTCTGGCACTTTCATGCAAGCGATTTATCCCCAACTTATCGACCAGAATATGACTCTGTCTACTGACGTTTGACCTTCCAATTTTATTAAAGCACTTCAGTCATGTGGGACTGAGAGTAATCCCTCCCAGCAGAAACACCTTTCCTGCTAGCAGTTGCTGGGACTTGAAAAAATCTCATTTACTCTGGAAAACAGCAGCGTTTTGTGCTTATCTAAATCTCAACGATAATACCGGATAAAGAGTCACGCGTTACAGTTTAGGGGAGAACAGTCTAGATCAATCAAAGACCATGTGACGAAAGGAATACAAACGGCAATAGATTACTGCCTGTTTGACCAATGATATTCTCTTTTACATATTACTTTTTTCCATTGATTTCCTTCGACAAACTTATCGTTCTTCGGTTGCCCTTTCCCAAATCTCGCTGTCGAGGATTTCGGCACACCATTACCAGGGCTGTTCCATGATTCAATTGCAGTTACGATCGCGATTCCTGATTTACTTTTTTTCCTATTTGGACACATTTCCAGGGCAACGCGTTGAAAAACACACATTTTTCGGAAAAGCCTGCATATACAGTTTACTACATTATGTCATTTTACAAGTTTGGTTTGGCCGTTAACATTTAACAAAGAATATAAAAAAGGAATAAAGAATTTTCCACTTTCAGCTTTGCCCCCCCCCCCTAATTTGAGATGGGGCAGAATGTTTGGCTTTACCATCACCACGTAGAATCAGCCGAAAGTCTAACAATCACTGCTAGAATCCCAGTAAATCCCTCGAATATTTGTTGATGATGGCTAACTGTAATAACCACCAGGTAGTGCGATATTTGAACAATACCATGTTATATGTTTCATAAATCATTTACCACGGGAAAATCATTTGTAAGCTGAGAGAACTATGCAGGTATTATTCAAGCTCATGCTAAACCCTGATTTTCGTCAGTTACGTTCCTCCTAACGCTAAGTGTTTTGACTCTCATTCACGGAATTGAATGTGATATTACCCCACACCAGACGTAGCATATGTGTTATAATATCTACGTTTGTTAGTGCTTCTAATAATCAAATGCCATCAAAATGTACGATTTTGTGATTTTACTACGGTTGCTGGTGCATTAGTTGTAAGACAAAATAGCCTCAGTAGGAATCAGCATCAAAATTTAGTTATAAAATGTTCCAATCAAGATAACGGTTATGTTCTTTCATTTTCTCAAAGACCTATTTGCCCTTCTTGTTTTCGACCCATGGAACAGTCGTTTTCGCGTGGATTAAAACCAAGTTGACTGTCAATCAGCATTTTCCAGTTTCGTCTGCTATGTGTAATACCCTGGCCGCTGTAACAGTTACCTAACTCATCCCTGTCTCTAAAGTGTAACTCCTGCCAGTGCGTTACAAGTGTGACGTTCATCTGGAAAATTAGCTTGTGTTTACTTCGGAGCCCTTGCACCAGTCAGGAACTGAGTTGTCGAATTTATACACCACTGGGATAAGTTGTCATCCGGTTTTAACTATATGCCAAAAAACCTGTAGTTTCATCCAGTTTGGGCATAGTGACACTGAGAAAAGCTTTTTCAACAAACGACACATCTCAAGGTCAACTTTTCAAGCTCATTTTTTGGTTTCGTAGATTACCTCTTTATTTTCTTCGGGATGGAGGATTTTACATGACAAGTCTGTATCGGTGAAGGAAAAATTCAATTTATTTAGATAAGAAAATTTTCATTAGTTAAGTTATTTAATGTGTACAAACTTAAAAATGTAAGCTATTTAGAATACGTTTATCGACCAGACTAAAGACCTCCACGAAAGAACAATCATTTATTAGAAAGAAACAGCTTCCGTGCTCCTCTACATAAAATATATTTTTATTTCTGAGCCGTAACTTTCAAACTACCACAAATTTTATCGTGATACATGCAAGGTTCCGCAAACTCAAACAATGATACAACAGAACTAAGAACAATACAGTGGGACATAAAGTTCAGAATAAGTATTCTTTACCCATAGTTACTGATATACAAGTAGAATATTGAAAACTTAGATTAATTTTCATAATTTCAGTCATGTCACATGAGCTCAACCAATATGTATACGCATACACAACGCCTCAATCAATGGAATTCCAAATAATCCTCAGACTACTCGCTTATCTTTGGAGAGAGAAATGCGTGAACATTTGAGCTATCCCTGGAATTGAGCCTAAGAATCATGTATAACAGATAGATGTGATGGATTAAGACGATATATTCTCAAAATAGCTTTTTGCTCCAACTCCACTCTCACCATATGACTCATCAGATACGCACTGGACCTCAGTTGTACTGCATCGACGCTGTCATCACAGTTTTAGTTAGATCCAGATGTATTATTCTAAGGACAGCTTCGACGGTTATGCTTCAAAAGCAAAACTTTTGTCTCGTCCATTTTAATGACTCTCTCCACTGTTTATCTGCTTACACACGCAGATCCTCCTAAACCACTGAAAAATGCGTCTTTGAGCAACTTTCAATCTGTAAAAATCTATGTAAATGTAAATGTCTTTTTACTTCCTTTTTATTTATTGAATATTAAAATGTACAGTCAGCTTTCAGTAAGGTGGCCGCGGCCATGCAAAGACTGCCCGGGAAAACACAGAAATATTAGGTGGAAACATTAGCAGATCAAGGATAATAAACACTTTTCACAAAAGTACACCCCGATTAATATCACCAGTTAACACTACAAATAATGGCACACTTAACAAGGTCGAGGCTCAAGAATTACTTTTTTCGTCTATAGCATGATGAGAAATGTGTACTAAAGTGGGTTTCTTTTATGAAGGATGTTCGTTATCCTCCATCTAACTAATGTATCCACATCTCAAGAATGGAGTTCACTTTAATTGGAAATTCAGCACCCAAGCATTTACCACTTTTGGTATCACTTTTTGATTTATTTATGGGTTCGTGAATGCAAAACTATGTACCGTGTGTGTGTCATTAGATATTTTAACTCACAGTAGTATCTCATGTTACACGGAAATACTGAAGTTTTGTGAGATGTGTCAGATGGTTTGACGATACGTTTAAACATTCTCCAATAAATCTGTGCTGCAGCGTGCGACCATCACACCAAATTTCCTAACCAAACTTTCCAACATCAATATTTGTAGAAAATAAAATTTTTAAACATTCCTTAACTTCAATATTCGGATGCCTTTTTGGGCTGACTCGCCTACAACGATATCACTAACGTTTGTGCGTCGAGGCCAAAGGAATGCGGGTGTTGGTTAAAGCTTGATGGGAAAAGGTGTAGCGGTTTGAATTCGCTGTCGCCTGTACTCTAGAAAAACTTTCTATTTGTGGGTCTCGCTTAAACTCAGTGGAAAATATGTAAGTGATCGAACAATAGAAATGAAACATCCGCCTGACCTTCATAGAATAAACTCATTATGTTCACTTGCCCAACGGTAGGCTGCATAACATATTGGTACAAACTAGTTTGGCTAGATCGAGGTATTCCAAACCGGCAGTATGGGGCCATAGAGAATGTTTGATGTAGCCATTTGAACGTTTTGTTGGTGAACAATGCGTGTCTGTACAGCAAGAGCTATGTAAACCTTTTTACTACTAAATCGGAATGGTTATACCATATTTATTTATCTCAAATTTTCTTGCATAATTCTAAGAATGACTTTAGTTAACACAACAACAAAGGGAGTCATTTTTGCGTTTTTAAAGTTTTTAAAGTTTATAAATTATAGCCCAATCTATGCATTTTTTCTTTCTTATGAAATTTTCCGATGATGTGATGCATCAAAAAACACCCCAAAATGTAATGCTGCCATTTATGCAGTTTGCTCACAACGGAGCACCGATGGAAAATCTTAAAATACTAAAACAGTTAAACATGTTGACGGATCTTTATTCATGAATCCACCAGTATTTTTTCTCTCGAAAAGAATTGTAGAACCTTTTCAAACAAGGCTGATAGAACAGCATAATAGATCACATGTTTGGCCCAACTGAAACAAAACGTTCTTTCAGGCCGGGCATGGAAGCTAAATCAAGAAACCTCAGCGACCAGAATGTGAGAATAACTGTCCAGATCAGGTGAATTGAGGAGGGTGATCCGAAAACCGCAGACAGTAATGGTCGAAATGATAATTTGGGTAGTCTACTGGATTCCATCTCAGAGTTCAGCCTAAGAAAAAAAGAATTCGTAAATCCAGTAAATACATCAGAAAATGGTGGACGTTTGCGCTCTTTTGCCCATACGCACGCACGAAGTGTGCCAGTGCGAATCTCCGACGTCCACAGCTTTTTACTACGGCCTGCTTATTGTCGGTGAACACCACACCAAATGTTTACTACATCTTGCGACAGCTCCTAAGTTTACCCCTCAGCCGATCAAACTTCAATTTGGTGACCAAAATATCTTTGATGTGATGTTCTGTTTGCCAGATTTAACGGCATTGAGACCATATGGACAGAACGCAGACGATCTGGTCGAAACTAAGGTATGTATGTTTTGCCTTTGGTTCACTTGTTCGTTCACTCGTTCAGTTTGTTCAGCAGTGACACCAGCGTTAATGTCAGTTTTGTGCCGCTCATGTGATCGCATCTCAAGCCGTACGAATCGTGTTGCTGCATACTTTGACAAAAAAGAATGGGAAAACAATAACAGGTCCCTCTGAACGGATGTCTAGTCGACTAAACACAGGTTTCCTTGTATTATGTAGGTCATAGCAAAGTCATAGAATTGCTTCACGTGACAAAAAACAGAAGTAGCCTGATGAGAACGAACTCGCTTATAAATTGTACAGGCTTAGTGAAACGAAACTCAACACAAAGCATGGGAAAAATCGCAATGGAATGCGACGCATCCCGTTATACGGTTACCAAATCACAAATAAATCTTTGAATACGAATTTATAACACATGATCTCTACCGTTGTCTTTCTTTTACCAAATGCTATTCACGGACAATGTAATATTCTAGCTAAAGAACCGTTCCCGGGTTGCACAAGCTGCACAAGTTTGAACGCTAACAAAGATGGTTTCTAACATTCAGTCATCTGTTCCAAAGTTCACGTTATCCTGAGAAAGGGAATGGTAGATACCACTTTGAACATACATTATCAGTTTTATTCGCTCGATCGTCGCAATGTTTGCCATTTGACTATGCCGAGGCTACCGGAGATTGAATTGATTGATTGAATAATCTCCAGATTTCATTGACATAAGAAAACTAGAGCTGTCGAGTGTCATGAACGTTTATTCCTAACATGCATGAAATCGTTGTATCTGATGCATAGACGGGTTGCGGAGGAATTCCTTAGGTCTCATTTCACAATCCCCGGATAAGTGGATCTGTCATAATCTATCCGCTGGTGTTGACAGTTGACGGATAGGGGACAGTGTATAACTACAATTGTACTTTAAAACCACCGTGCAATGTATGTTTCAATTTCAGTCAAATGGCCACATCGGCCTAGAAAATAACAAATCAGCTGAAAGTGAGTTCCAGTTTTACCAAAACCATAGTTTGAAGATCAAGATCCAAGTGTAAGATTTTCCACTAGGTTTCGATGATAATCTACACACCCGGTAACTGCATACCTACCATATCCTTAGGACCACAGCCAGGACTACGTTCCTTGTCATAAAATAATTGAGTATTAAAAGGAGTTGTTGGTCAAATACATTTTTTTAGGCTGCTCGGATTGGATGGATTATAACAGAGTTATTTTTCCTGACAAAATCCGGATCTTCATATTGAGCGTTACCTCAGGATTATCGAAATCTTGTTCTACACCATCCATCTCCCTGTTCTTGACTATCGATGTCTAACAAATAGCCACATGAACGGCAGAAAGTGTCAAAACAAAACGATACAAACTGACAGAAGTGCTATTGTTACTGTCGAACACACCTACCTTTATTTTGTTCAAACAATGGGTAAGACACAGAGAGAAGCGTACCTCACTTGTTTGTTGATCTACCATGAAGAAGCAACTATACTATCCCTCTTTACCACGATGCACAGAAGCCCTGATACAATGTCGGACTACGGGGGAAACAGTACTTTCATCGTTTTCCTTTGAAATCAGAAAACGTTTCAAGTGGAGGATGGCAAAACATTTAGATTGATGAACACGTAGAGATAGGTGTTCTGACGGTAGTCCGTGGCTGTTCAAGCTATTATACTTGATGTTTTTGTGCCATGGAATCGATACGATACGAATTGCCTTCGTGCGTTACGATGGATATAAAACCATGAGAACCCGAATATCAATCGACGTATCAAAGGAAATGCAGTGAGAACTCCAGTATTTTCTCGCCTACCATGAACCATGGAAGGGCCGTTTAATGCCGCTAGACCAGTGATTTTCATCATGTATTTCAATGTGTTATGCGCCCTGATCTGGATGGAGAAAACTTCAGTGTAACTTCCTCCACCTGGATTCACTAGTTCAACTTATCTGCCGTCAGAGGTTGGTTGGATGAACAGAATGTCATCTTTCAACTAGAATGTGCAAACTCATGCCAAAACACTTTGAACTTTTTCGGGGAATACTAAAACCGAGCGCAGGCGCTTGAAGTTTTTTAGACTCTGGTCACCAAGCTGTCACACCAAAACGTTTTGAGTAAAAACGCGACCTCGAAGATCATGGATATGGGGCTTTCTAGGAGTGATAATTAGTTAATCTTTCCCGAAAACCATATTTGTGTTTGAAAATCATCTTTGACGCAAGACCTATGCACTGATTGCGTCATACAAGAAGAGCCCCTAACACCAGTTGTAGGGCACCTTTTTCGTTTTTTGCATCCAGTGCGATCCAAACTCATCAACTTGTTTTAAATTGTTCATTTTCAGGACCTATCATCAAATTTTTTTATCTAACGTCAGTATAACCCGAAACCGGTTATGAGGTTCCCTTGCTAATTGTCCTATTCTAATGACTTAGTGAAAATTCTACGTTTCTTTGCTTATTATTACAACATAAATATGAGTTTATGACTTGATGAGAGTACCCAAAATGGATGGTGAATTTCAATTCCGTCCACATATCCCACTGTAATGTCAGGAAATCATTTAACATAATCATCACAGAAACAATTCTGTGATGATTATGTTAAATGATTCATTATGATCATGGCACCCACAGACCCCGATGACTGCAACTGTGTGAGAAAATGCCTAAATTTTATTTTCTTCGCTGAAATATCAGCATAATACTTGCAGCATCATAGGAGTTCAATAAAAAGAATGGATTTCTGTCGGTTACCTTGAAATGGTTTACAAACCGTGATGAAGATTCGCTAGGCTTTTAGTCAACCGCAGTTTTATCTGTCATTTGATATTTACTGCTTCCGTTTCGAGGACTAGATAAAGGCTGGTCCGTGTCGTTTTTAAACTATGATCGGTTAGCTTATTTCCAAACACCAGCTACATCAGGTTGTTTTTTCTAAATAAACCGAACTCGTTTTCCTCTACGCACGGCGAACTTGTTACCATTTGCATATAACTACTTATTAGTAGTATGTTTATAAACGTCACCTTTAGTTCGGTTGCAGTGCCCAGGTCTCACCGGACGAATTAAGACTCACACGAAGCAGAAAATTGAACAGTAAATTGAATTGGATGAATCCAGTGACATACACCTTAGTATCACTGGTCGTTTATTCTCCTAGTTATTGCGAAAACCGTAAGCCGAGGTGAACCACCGTTGAACTCATAGTTGTCAATGCGCTGCGATTTCGAAGTTTCCCGTAGTTCATAGGATAAACTAAAGAAGAAAATGACCGTCAAAAATNAAAAATTACGTACATGTCCGCATCGATGGAATTCTCGGGGATGTACCGATGTAACCTTTAACGTTACATCAGAAAAAAAGGAATTAGCAATGAATACATTTTGCAAATGAAAATGTAATATTAATTTTTGGATTTAAGTTGAAGGAGAACAAGAATATTCACCTGCTACAAGATAACGGACTGCTGCAAAATGAGTTTATTCTGCGTAAAAGAGATCCTGGGTATGTAGCTTATGGTGTTAATTGATGATAACAAACACTCGAAACCTAGAGATCTACTCATCCGGGTAGGTATTGCCTTTCTTCTGCTAGAGCTTTACCGCCGTTTATTTTCGGTTGTAAGTGCGTCTAATGAGTGCTGCTGAGTATCATTTTCTCTCTACGGTGTGCGTTTGATGCCTG
>UZAN01040237.1:29996-44202 GCA_900618425.1 Echinostoma caproni
CAGACGATAAACATGGCGGAAAGTACAGACAACCAAGTTGTAGAGCCGCTCGGATAAATATTTAAATAAACTCGAGTATCCGGTATGAGGGAAAATTCAAGTGATTTAACAAGATAGAAATATTTCCTGTGTAATTTTCTTTTTTTCACTCCAATAAAATAACACGAAAATTTACAAAGCGCAGATAGGACGAAAACTTTATCATAATCAGTAAATGTTCATCACGTTCATCAGATTCAACTAGATGGAATTGGGTTCTACTTGCGAAGGGTCTTGAGAAATCACGAGCATCCGTTCGGAATCCGTATTTATCTAAAGTTGGTCAAGCAATGTATGTATCTCTCAATTTGCATTTCACAAACAAATCCTTCACACAGTGAACCACACAGTCGAATCCCGGTTTGAGACCGCCGAGTCTATCTGACAGCAAACGCCCCAAAGTTTTATTTTTGCGACATATCAAGCAACGAAATGAGAAACTCAGGTGTTACATTGATTTTTACATAGGTATGGTTGATGAAGGATGGTTCGAAGAGCAGACCCCTTGGCTGAATTAGGCAGCTGTGTTAGCGAGCATGAATATATACGGCAGGTCTGGGTGTACATGATCACGGTTTGATCAACGGTCGTGCCACGCTCCTCGATTCTTTATTTGATAGCGTTCAAGCTCGAGGAGTGTCTACACTCTATTTTCCTTTTTCCTCCTATGTGTTATATAGACAGTAGAAAATGTGGTAATTATCGACGTTCTGTATAAAAAACAAATGATGTGTATAACACATTTTTACACTCGCATCATATGGTTTCGTTTATGAGTTTGAGTTAGTGAATTAGTTCACTTCGGGATAGAGATTTTAAGTATTCAGTGAATATCATGACGGGAAATCCACGAAATCAAATACAGTCACCAAGAAAAACGAAATTCATTCCGACAGCTTTTGGCACAGATTCTATGCGTACTTGGAACTCGATACCCGCGCACTATATTATCATCAGAGTCATCGCGATCGCGACTTGCACGACTGGTTACGTTTTGAACCACCCTGCCTGCGAGCTGATCACATACGATACATAGGGTTCGTCCACTTGGCTATCCGCAGAGAGCGCCAGCCTATTGAATGATGAAATTATCGGACGGTGTCTGGGTATTATGTTCGCCTCACACTGGACAATCATTCCCACTCGTGTAGTTGATGTATCGTGCACACAGTTCCACTCCACGTGTGTGAACACAGTCTGATTTTGGCCGCCCTTTTTCGGTTCAGAATTTGTGTGGGTCATTGAATGCAACATTCAACGCAACCTTTCAAGGCCGTTTTCTGTGCCCTCGTCTGGGCTAATATAATCGCAAAGTGTGGAGTGCAGAAAGCACTAATTCTAGTACGCAACAAACGGGCTGGTAGTGAGCTTCAGTATCAATGACATGCTCTTTCATATCGTGCGGGAACTTCTCGCTTTACTGATTTTTGTCCTTCCCTCCCCCCGCCCATCCTTTTCCGCCCTCTATCACTGGCTGAGAGCAATGTTCGCCAGTTTTTTTCTTTGGCTCAAAACACCCTGATCCTGTCCGCAATGATACTTCGTCTCCCTCACTGCTTTTTTACCCTTATTAAGGATGACAATAAGGATTCGTGCATCGACAGCTTTGAGAGAACTTGTGTACATTGAACTCCCTCTGTTTTCGCCTTGTATATCTGCCGGTTGCATCACATCCCCGCCAGATAAACCAGTGAGCACGACCTTCATCATTCGCATAAACACATATATGGGAAGCAAATAATCAAACATTGGTCATCCTATTCTCCACCAACATTCCTGAGCAGGTGTGTTTATCATGTGTACAATCGCATTTGCCCAGTCAAACCCTAAGCGACTTCCATCAGTGTCGGAGATATTCAACCGCACACACACACAAGCTTTTTAAACACGTAACAACTCATATCAGCGTAGCGATACGGAAGGTTCGTTCACCAGGCCACAGACGACTAACAGCACACGCATCAAACCATACAGTCAACAGTCTCTAAGCTTAAGTTGCATACTGGTGTCAACATTTACAATTGTTACTACAGTTTCCCGGGCAATAATCAACCAGTCAGCTCTATTCAAAGCAAACCTTTCCCAGTCAAATCAAGCTGAGCGAAGCGTGATCGTTATACATTAATAACTTCTGGACGATAACTGTGGTCTGTTTTCATTATAACACGTGGGTTCTTTTGTGTCGGGTAAAGTTGATTTCTCCATTTCAAACTTGCATGAAGGTTCAATAACAACTCACCAAACCGTATAGCATCTTCATTCAAGGAGGGTTGTGTTATTAAGATACATTCGAGCCATTCTGTAAAATCCACACGTTTCGACCATCCCGGTTCGTTCATCGCTACTCCATGAAAAAATTGTTTGGTTACAAGGAAGAACAAGACAGGACACTTTGTATGGATGAATAGGCGTGAGAAAATTGTCGATCTAATTTGCTAATGGAGCGCTGGGAGCGGAAGGCACAATGATTTTCACATTCCGTCTTTACTCCTTGTTCATTGGTCTCCTCATTAACCCATTTGTTCTTTTCTGGACCAATAGCGCATTGGCATTTCTGCAAAGTTGAAGTTGTCGGTTTCCGCTTTAGTTGTTTCCCGATAGCATGGACCTGACGGGTTCATTCAAACCAAATGCGCTTCTTCACCGCCCCTGACAACCATGATTGACTTTTCAAGAGTAGAAAAAATCGACCACATATTTTTAGTCTGCAGTGCTTTTTCTACTTGGTGAATCACTTGGTACTTGGTGGTCTTGGTACCACTTCATACTGATTACTACAGACGCCTTAGAGTAGCCATTTTTTACCTCACCCAGACCAGCTGGCAAGATGCAGCTCTTTAACCAGGTTTTAGCCCGAGAGTTGGGGCACTCATTTTTCAAAATGAATATGAACATAAACTTGACATAGGGAATGATCAATGAATATACGAAATTGTTTAACAACAGCCCTGAACTTAGGTCACTGAGAGTGATTAAATAGAACAAACCAGACTAGCTTTTAGTTCTTCCACATGCTTCTTGGGCCACAAACGATGTCTAGTGTGTATATTCTGCATCGATGACGGGGATGAATGGTCTTGACTAGACACGTCTGGTGAGGTGCAGCTCGTGTTTTTTCATTTTTTTATTAAATCACGACAGGCAGAAAACAATTAAGTAAGCTCAATTCAGTACAAAAGATACAAATGGTTTGGCGAATGAGAAGTTCCGATGAACGAATGATTTGTTGCATAGATCATTCGTTTGCTCGCCTTATGACCGGCTTCCCATCTTGGTGGAATACAAGGAAAGCGTTCTTTTTCTGTCGCTCAGGCATATATTTGCCTTGATACATAAATCAACAAGGGTTTTAGTCATCCGAAATGATGCTTACGGTTATAGAATACCTTTCTGTCCGGACTCAATCGAGCATGGTTCACCACGTATGCACCAGAAACCGCGTTTAACGGTTCTTCTTATACCAAGGAATTGTTTGGTTCATAATGAATTATGTTTCAAGAATAACCTCCTAATTTGCACATAGTATAGTTATTTAGCACAACAGTGAAGACGATATAATCAGATATGTACGGTTGAAATTTAACGTGAAATTGAATTGGTTTTATGGACCAGATACGACGTTTTACACGCACATTCATTGTCATATTGATCCAATCTGATCTCTTGCACATGCAACGTTTCAATGTAGCCGCAACGCACTAGAGGTTGAGTCATCTGTGATCAAATGCTGTACTGTGTGTACCCTTTGAATCACCTGACCAATGAATCAATCGCGAAATGCAACCAACAGCTTGCATGTACTCATGTGAGTAGTACCTTTTCAATCAAAACAGTTATTAGTAGCAAAAGTCACTTCACATAGTTTCATCACAGCGGAGTGAACCAACTTACCCTGTATCGTATCCAGCGGAACCCTTCACACATTGGTGAGTTGAAGGAAGTCAGTTCATATTTTTCGAAAGGGCTATAATAGTATTTGGTTTTTACTGACGGTACTTCCGTTTCCACCGTTCTAACGAGTCGTATTTCACTTGAGCAAACAAAAGCAATTGATATTTCTCTCAACGTCTTGTTTAACACCCGTTGATCAAAAACGTTTTTAAATGGTTTCCTAATGATTATTCACGGGTCCTCTAATGGACTCAAACACCATAACAACAGTTTAGGAATATGCTTACACCATTCGTGGTCGTACGTGGATCGTGCGAATCCTCCTTATAAAGATGATCGGGGTGGATGTGAAGGAATAAGTGAAATCATCAAGTACCATTGATCATGAACATGAGGACCCAAATAAATGCAGTACTCTTTTTGAAATAGATACATGATCAGTAGCATCAAACTGGCTCGTATAAAAAGTCCTATAGCAATGTTTCAGTTTACGATTGATCAACTACACGATACTGGAAGTAAAGCTATCTCGTATCTTCATCTTTTTTGGCTCGGTTGATTATGAGTTTACAGTTTTGCATTTCATTCCGACCAAGTGTACTGGATCAGCATCACAAAACTATATTCTTAGAGCTCTTAATCAAGGTTATCAACTGCTGATAACGTGATTTACCTACGACATGTGTTGCATGTGATATCTGTTGATATGTTCATCTGGCATCGAATCCTAAAAGCAAGCAAAAGTTTTCCCGTTTCATATTGTTGAAAAGCTCTGTTTGCGTAAGAAAGGAGAGCTACTTTATCTGCTTAGTCCGAGGATTGCTCATTCAATGATTGTGTAACTGTGGTGCTACGAGTTACGGTGAATATGCGATTTATAACTTATTCAAATCCCATCACACATGCTTGTTATCTTCGAAGTGTTTTCCCTTCAGGGTGAACAAAGAAAACATCAATGATTTAAGTGCACATTTAGCTCTCTTCCTCGTAGCATATCATGAAACTGATTGATCAGACGACAGTAAGCATGTCAGGTATCTGTAAGGTAGGATTGTACTGTGTACTCATTTTTCCGTCAGTTCCTATTGCTCGTCCGATGGTGTGGCTTAGTTACCCATCCCAAACACTGATCACTGCTGCTCCAGGCTGTCTATGAGTTATCTTGACTTCGCTTTAGGCTATCGTTTATTTGATCGATGTATTCTCGGAAAATATTCAATCAATCGTTTACTCGGTTGTGATCAGCAAACTCTGGGTGTGTTCTGCGTTCGGTTACAAGCTCTTAACCATACTCCACATTCGCATTGAGATTGAAATTTGGTTCTATAGAACGACTATGTCTCGCTAAACTATCGTCGAACCTAATCCCACGATGCGTATTCGAATGATTCCACATAAAGGACAGTTGTAAACTGTGTACGTCTTTCTTGATAGTGTCAGCCAAAGGCGGATTGAAATAAGGAGAAACGTGCGGTCTACATGGGGTTGATCGTAGTCTATTCCTTTTTCAATTTAAGATGTCCGAATATCAATTTAAGATGTCCTTTTGCTACGTGGATAGTACGATAGCGCGAAAGCCTCATCGTTTCATATTGTCTTGCACTTCTCCTGATGACCTTTTTGTCTTTTTCAGTGCATTCGTGTGTTGATGGCAAACCTGCTGTACAGTCGAAGTTCACTGGGCTTGCGAAAGACTCGCGGTTATAGACAAGGTGTGGTTTCTAGCTCGGGTTAGCTGGGCAAGCACCAGGTCCCTTGTTGCGGCTCAAATATCCGACCGATCGATAAATTAACCCAATCGGTTGTGAGATTTTTGGGCCGGCACGGGAGAAGGGGAAGTTCTGAATCTAGAGCTGCTTAAGCGTTGGTGGAGAAACACCACAGGAGAATCGGTTGTGGAACAATGCGTCATGTGGGATACTCGGAAAAAGTTCAAGCGATGAAGACACTGAGCCAACGTTTGACTCGTCTAAGATCCACCCACTATTCTTCTAAGCGAGTTCGGTAAAAGGATAATCGTAATCAGATGGCAGGCACCAGAGTAGCTAGTAACATTTGCAGTTATGAGGTTGCACAAACCAGATTACCTTTCTCTGTTTGTTACTCAGGCCCCTCGGGAGAACGCCGACAAGTTCTCACGGTGGCGGCTGATCCCATTCCATTTCAAATACAAACCAAGAGAATTCTTAAGACTAGGCTTCCTCCGACATTACAGCTTCGCCACCCATAGAACGCTTCTGCGCTTCCGAGGATGGATGATAGGACACTGTTAATCTTCTCCCTGATGGAAATCTTTTACATCTGCTGCGTTCTCGTACCAACCGTACCAGGATTGTTGCTGGATACGTGAACTACGTCCAGATCGATCATCGGAGTCAGTAAACGAATGATACGATAGTTGAGCATCCTCAGATCGGGATTCGGACGCCTAAGATCCTCATGGATCATTTCTATTGATCACCAAATTATCCCATAAGAAACCACACAGCGTCAGACACAAACCTCAGCTTACTTGAATGTGATGAACAATGATGAAACCGACCAAATCGACTTCAGCTACCGCTAGTGGAGATCTGTTAAAGTCTACAGCACTCACCCGTGGGCATGGATTATGCACTGCACATGTTAGATTTTGACTTCCTCGGTAAACAAACGCAACAAAGCCGCAAAATACAGATATTCATCATACAATATGAGCGACATTTGCGAATCATCCTTCGAAATTGAGCTCTCTCATCGACTCTCAGTTTAACCACCTATCCAAGATCCCAGTAACACTGGATATTAATCAAAAGAGTTATCCAAATTTCGATTGAAATAACGGTGGATCTCCTCTATCTCAATTACCTTGCTCGCATAACCATTCCTCTATATGCCGAGTACAACAGAGAGGACCAATTGTTTAGGCTCCAGCTGATCAAGAGCCACAGGAAGATCCGCGAGAAGTGGTGGGGAGAAACATGTAGACAGAGGGAGGAGGCTACTGCTAAGGGTAACTAACAGTCGCAATTATTTCCGTTTGATTAGGAGTATGAACCGAAGAAATGTAGACCTACGTGTATTACTCAACGAGTCAGACGATACGCTGATTTATGTTCAGCAACGCCGTATTGAGCGATGTGTAAAACAAGTTGAGGTTCACTTTAACTGTTCTCGTCAGCATTGAAACTGTCCACGACTATAGCTACTGCGTAAATGCTGTGACTTGATATCATTCCTCCTTCAGAAATGGAGTTGATCCAGAAAAAATATTTCAACTGGCCTCAGGTCTCTGACCCGGATGGGCCGCCCCCATCGATTATTAAGGGTAGAGATTTGTCCTTTGTTTTGGAGTTGACGATACTCATGAGTGCATTATGAAAGAGAGAACATATTTGAAGTAAATGATTTGAATCAGTCTGATTGCCGATTTACAAGAAATGTGACGGTCTCTAGGGTACTTGCTGACATTAAACTCCGTGGATTGGCTGCTGCACGCGAACTCAGCACGCACGAGAATCAGGCTGGTTTTAGACCTGATCGAGGCTGTATCGAACTCATTTACACTCTTCAAGTCAAGTCAAGTCAAGTCAAGAGTATACTTTATTCATCCAATGTGCACAGAATTTTCAGTGAAAATTGTTATCTTTTTGCTTTGATATGCATGCTATTAAAATACAGATATGACAAATAGTATATAGACGATAATGAGGAGGAACCGGGAACACGTAGGAAATGTAGAAAATGGCAGCATGAAAAGTTACATGAACCTTTCTGTATAAGTTAATTTGATATTCGTTCCCTGGAAACCAAAAAATGTGAAAGGTAAGTAATGGAATTGTGAAAAGCTGTGATGCGAGTGCATAAAGACTTAAGCTTATTGCGGGTGACAGAAGTTAAAATGGAGCGAGAGAGGATTGTGTGAAGGATGTGAAACAACAGACAAGACAGAGTCACACAGACAGTTACACTGATTATGTTGGCTGTCAATCCAGTTAACCAGCGCCTCGTATGATACAGCTCCATATCTTGAGATGCTTTTCAGAGAGTGTCTGACAGTAGATCGGGAAAGATAACGGGGTAGCAGTAGGTCCAATGGCATAAACCGCGCGAGAAAATAAATTTAGAAACGATGTACAATAGCACCCTCAGATATCGAAGTCGTGAAATGTGATAAGTCAGCTTTCTGACTTTAAGAAATGTTTGCTCTACGTGATGGGTCAGTGGACAGAAGACCTCCAAGATATTTGAAGTTTTGTGACCTTTCAACTTTTACGTTATCTATTAAAACGTCGGGAACAGATGATCCAGAAAGTGTTGATGGTTAATGGAAAACAAACCTTCACTGTATTTGTTTAGGTGTAAAGGAAAGTTAACAACATCGGATCATTCTGAAACGGAACTTATGGCTAATTGAAGGGGATTAATTAAAGGGTTGAAATAGTTAGATGCACCGTTAACTACTATATCATCGGCATATTTAAATGTTAACACATGTGGGGTGAATAACAAATTTTGGACGTGAAAGGAGAACAGAAAAGGGGATAAAATTGCTCCCTGCATTACACCTTGGTTTACAGTAACAGTGGAAAACCCAATACCATTGAGACAAGTGAATTGGCGTCGGTCCGTAAAATATTCGTGCATCCAATTCAAAAGATGTGGCGGGTGATTATTTCGCCGTAACAGTGTCAATAGGATGTTTCTGTCGACAGAGTTAAACGCGTTTGTGTAGTCCAAGAAATAAACGTGAACACTTTTGTGTTTTTAGTCTATAGTGGATAAAACAGAATGTACAAGACAAGCAAACGCATCTAAAGTAGAGCGACGCTTACAATCAGCAAACTGATTGGAATCACAAAAATCAAGATTGGAGGATAGGTGCTTAATAATAATACACTCAAAAGTCTTAAGTAATACTGAAGAGGAAGCAATAGGCTGAAACTTACCCTTTTCTTTCTTAGGTACTGCAATGAGGCAAACATCACGCCATGTGTTAACTAGTCTACCATCTGACAGACATGTATTAAAAATGAATGAAACGGTTTGTGCGGGGTGGTTTGCACATGTTTTAAGGACCACTGCGGATAACCCATCTGGGCCAGAGGATTAATTTCTATTGATAGCATTCAATTCCTTTAAAACCTCTTCCGTTGGGACGGTCGTAGGAAAATAGAAAGCAAGTGATGTGTTTGAACTTCACCAAATTTTAGAACACAGACATTTCTTTTGCAGACCCACCAGTTCTGCCTTGCTCTATCTGAAAGCGGCTTTGGACTCAGTAGACTGCTCTAAACTCTAGCGCTGTCCCCTTTAAAGGCTATGCCCGAAAAGTTTATTTCCATTTTGTGATCTCTTGATACTAATAACCGAATTCGAGATTGTGTCACTTTGTTGCCCGGGTACACCACGAAAAGTGGTGTTTTTCAGAGTTTCCCTCCCCTCTTCTAATTAAATTCTCAATGAAATTCATTATGGAAACAGTTCCGTTCTCGAGCGAGGATTGCAGTATCGATTTGCTCCAAGTTGATGATTTGTTTGCTTGGAGTATGCACATGACACTGTACTGCTAAGCAAAGATAGGAGTGAATTGCGACCTATTCTGAAAGCTTTGATTACTAGTATAACCAGAGTCCGTATGAGTTTTTCATCTTCAAAGTATGAAGTATTTCACAGGACTGGGTTGATCCAGCCTCAAACCTCACTCTAACTGGGGCAGTAATATAAGAGATAGACAAACTTTGCTACTTGAGCAGTGATACCTCATCCAACGAATGCATCACAAACGGGGTGTCGGCGTACATTTATAATGTCTGACTGGCATTGGTCAACTTGAGAAATCTATGCAGCCGCCGCGATATTCATCTCCGTTTTCTGTAATTTTTACCAGTTTAAATGCATCGGAATCTACCTAGGCACAAATCGCTCACTCTTTCTTTTTTGTGCAATTTATTCATGTTTACCTCGGGAAATAAACGTTTTACTCTGAGAAGACTCACCTTTGTAATACAACAGCTTAGTCAGTGCTGATTTGTAGTCATTATGAAAATAGAATACAGATAGACCTTTAGTGTTCGAACCCTGCTGTGCACGCCGCATTGTACAAATCTGCTGAGGAAACTGGATAAGGAATTGAGGTGAGTCAACCCCCTGAGATGACGCCAGCCAAGCACACGGTTTGCGGTTGATGGACATGGGGCCTGGGGCCAACAGTATCGATCACTCAATAGCTATACAATGTAAACAGAAGCTTAGTAACTAGAAGAACGAGAACAGCGATTCGTTGATACTCGTTTGGCCAATGATATTTTCATTTACACATCATTTAATCCTATTGATTTCTTTCAGTAAATCAGCCGCTGCTTCGGTAGCCTTTTTATTGCGTCTCGGTGACGGGAGATTCCAGCGTGCGATTCTGTGTTTGTTTTGGAGTCCCTACTCCGCAACTAATTTGATCTCTACAGTAATGCTGATGTTAGGCGCCGAGATATAGGTAGTAGCGGTTTCTCACTAAAGCAAGCATTGGACCATAATAGATCAAGCAAGTGACCAAATGGCTTTCAACGGCGTGCGATGTTTGGCGAGGCAGTTAATGGGTGGATAAAGTAAAAGATGTTCAAACCTAGACCCATGGTGAGGGTATAAAAGCTCTAGTTAGGGAATGTGGCCATCTAGATTAGGCTGAGCTTTCTGGATGGGGACTTCGGGAACAACCTAACTGATGTTTAGAGACACTGAGAGATACGACTGAGTGTCGCAAACAGTGGTGCCCATGCACTTCTCAATTTTCATAAAATCAGTCTTCCTGAATGCTTTTTTTCGCTATGACACTGCTCTTGAAATTCCAATCTTTGTTATCCTCCAAAACCCTAAAGGAAAGTGAAACCTACCCACTGATCTAGGTGATCTTCTTATCAATTATGCCAGTGATATCAACATGGGTCCCAAATGAGCAAGGTGGTTTCCGTTTCTCACAGCTTCAAACCTAATTAATTGTAATTCACTGAAAAGTCCCATCGTGACATTGACAGAAAAACACGAGAAGTGAACTACTCGTGTTTTTCTGTCTATTTAACTGTCTTCAGCTTATGATCTTTGTACTCCAAATTGTCCGTCAACGCCTCAAAATGTGGGATGGTCACCTTCTAACTAACCAAAGGAAAATGGCTACGTTCTTTTGAGATAAATAGCTCTGTACTCTATGTTGAAAATTAATCTGTTGCCCATCACGTTCTCTGAAATACCTCTGCCATACTCGCTTATGAATTTCACATTTCAACTCTACTTTTAAAAGATTCGACCATTGTGTTTCTTTATTTCCCGCCTGCTATCTTCAAACGTTCCACTGCATTTACTCATCGGTTTTGTATGTTCTGTTTTCATTCATCTTCACAGCTCACCAGTCTTATTTGCTGGTTATTCTAAGTCACATAAGCTCAACTTTATCGCTGACAATCATTTTAGCTCTTGCGAAAACTTCTGCAGCAATATTCTACCAGATAACACTCACCCATTACACGCAGAACTACAACGGTATGTATCCACCAGTTTACCTAGGTGTGGTTATAAGCTTGTGTATGCTGTTACCACTACCTATTGCTTGTCCATTATTTCATATCTTTCGAGATTTCTGGAACAAAAAGCATGTATCAGAGAGGACTTTTTAAAATCCCAAGTAGCTGTTCACATTTACACCTTGTATGCAAGCAGTTGAAAATCCATCCATAAGGATGAATCAAGCGATTTATGACTTGACTCAAAAAGGATTTGGAAATCACGACAATCAGACAGCTATATTTTTAAGTGTTCTACTCTTTTAAGACAGATAAATTGAAAGCCAATCTATCACTGAATCGTGTCTCATAAGACGTCTCTCAACGATTCCAGTCAAAATATAATTGCGAATAGTGCGAGCGTTTATTGGAAGCACCATAAATGTACTTGGACCAATGGAGAACCGGGCAACGAGGGAGAAAATGAACCGATCACACTGCCGCGTTATGCCCGTTACCCTGACTTCCACGAATACAGTAGCGCGGAGAACATAATGGCACGTTCCCACGGTGGCGATTGGTCAGAATCCGTTTCCAGTTTACACCGTGAGAATCCATTGGGGTAAAGCTAAGTTTCCCCTGACGTGTAAGTGCGCAACTCCGGAACGATACACGACAGAGTACCTTGAACGTACAGCTAGCTAAGATTCTGGGTTTTCGTATGAATGTTTCTGTAAATGCATATATTCCCACTGTACTATACACGGGTATCCCATCCAACGCGGTTACTATAAGCAAGAGGCACAAGTGACTTCTGGATCATGATGGCAGTCACTCTGACAATAAACGTTTTGGCGTTGAATAAGAAATATTGTGTCTGATGCTCCGTCAAAGATGTAAAGAACCGTGAAAATATATACCTTTGCGATTTCCAGATAGCTCAAAAAGGCAAAAGGTATTTTTCCAAGCTTGCGAGTTGAGTAACTTTACGCAGGAAATCATCGGGATTCCTCGTGTTTCAATTTTAACACCGATATTCACTTCAGACATCCCTTCCATCAGGTAACCAATTTTTATTGGGATAATGATACTGGTGCTGGACTTCTGTAACGTCCGAGTATACCCTTCAGGAAGATTGTCCCATCGTCGGTAAATCACTTTTCGTACGTGCAGGAAATTTTGTAACGAACAAGTAGTCTTGATTTGGTAGTTCGGAAATTAGGTATAAACACACAATGCTGGGGTTATTCAATGATTATACGTCGATTAAATTGGTTATTTGGTGAGACGAAATCAAGCGGAAGTCTAACTAGCATGTATTCTTGTGCATTACCCTTGGATTTATTAATAAATGAGGCCACGGAGCCCTCCAGTTCGTACACTGATCTGCGTCAGACCACAAGCATGCCAGAGATTCCCAAGGCAAGTCGAGTCCGGATTAGATGACTAAAGAACGAATCAGACAGTTGCCGTCCGATCGACCAGTCGAATTTTCAACAACGCACTCTAGTGCATCACCACGTTGTTCCTGTACTCTAAATTCATCCATTTATTTTTGCGTATCGCATCAGGACTGTTTTTATCCAATCGTGTTGCATCGGTTGTATTATAGTTGGGGTCTAAGCAAGAGACACTCCTGCCGATCGTTCGTCCGGGCAGAACATAACAGGTTTAATAGATTATTCTTTATGACTAAACCTCCGTTATTCCGTGTTTGGATGGCATGATAAACAAGCTTTTATTCAAGAGTTTGTCCAAAAGTTTGAATGCGGGATTCTGTAACACGGAAAACGATTTTTCCATTAAAGTGTGATTTATATGAACCGATCTTGCTTTCCGTGCTGTCGGTAGCTGCTCCGCAGATCAGATGCATTCGAGTAATATTTTAATATCATGGGAACATGAATACCACTCCTGGAGTTCGTTTGTAATCGACTCCATGATGCCACGATACTCATAGTACGGATCGTACGGATCGTAGTTCGGATCGTACTGATAAGCGAGCAACTCAAAGTCGAATTTGGACTGATGACGTATCGAGATTCGGGAGAACACAAACTACCTGCGGATATGCTCGATTGTCAAGGACTACGAAAATAACTATAACAAGGTTCAATTAATCGTTAATCCATTCCGAATGGATCAAGTGTAGTCAGGAAAGTAGACACTTCCCTATTGTCTGCAATCTGATTGAAGCCCTAAAATTCCTTTATAACAAATTGATTTATATTGTTCTGACTGAATATCTTAAAAGGAGTTCACGGTGTGTGTGTAATATCATTTGGTTTCACTACGCGATCAATAGTCCAAAAAATAAGTTCGTGGCGGTCTGAAACAAAATGGTCTTCGCTCGTGAATTTGTTTCATGAAACTTCTTATACAGTTTGACCGTTTTATTATCCATTATTTCTACCGTATCAAATTTATTATACTCATATGAATGCATAGAAGTCCTACGAATTTTTTGGCACATTTGTTTTAAGTTGTGAACTTGAATCGACGTCAGATGGTTCTCGCCTCCAAGAAGAGAGAGAGAGAGCGTATATGATAAAGAAAGATATGAATGCAAACAACTTTTGGTCATTTTACCATGGGTGTCCGCCAGTGTAGGGTGTGCCACAACCTTATTCTTGTTGATTTTAGGTTCAATATTTTTGTCATCATCTTCATTTCACCATTACTATTGTTATTATTATTGAACAGATGTCCGCACTCAGTTTGGAATACGCAACTTTGGATAATGCCGTTCAAGTTGGACATAGATGAACTGGGATCGGATGCCAAATCCATTTTACGCAAAGTGA
>UZAN01040237.1:53583-65193 GCA_900618425.1 Echinostoma caproni
CACACCTACAGTTCCCTGTTCCCAGCAACAGTCACTGGTTTAACGGGGCTTGATGGAATGATGGGCATCTTGAACTTTTGACCTTAACCTACATACATGCTGACCCCAATCAATTAAAAGCTCTAAGCTTTATTTCACTGTCTTACAGGTTTGAAGTTCATGTCAAAGACATTCAGTGGGGGCTCCAACGTTCAACCTCCTTTTTGACACATGGACCGTTTCATCCTTTGATAGCGATTATTGTAGCGTGATTTGTTTGGCACACAGTCTGAACTCAGACGTGTGTGAAGATATGATATAATTTGATCCATAAATCTCGTCATAACATGCTCTCACAATATGGGAACAAACACCTTGTTTTCGTTGTTGCACTTCTACCAATTCATGTAATTGGTTAGTTACTAAGGATATGTGAAGGAAGCGCGACCAGGTGAACAAGCGTTTTCGTTATATTTAAATTCTCGTATAATTTAGTTAAATTGAAACGCAGAAGACAGAGAGATAGATAGATGGATAAATAGATAGATAGATAGATAGATAGATAGATAGATAGATAGATGTGTTCCATTTCGCCTGTTCGCCGAGCTTGGGAATTTGTTTGCAAACGTTTCATCACCAGCCGAGTTGACATCATCAGTGCTTGTAAAGTGGCCACTTCACAAGCACTGTTGAAAAAAAAACATTGAAAGTACGATTTTCAATATTTTTCAACAGATATATGTGTTTAGTTTATGCTCTCCACTTTTCTCACACAATTAGATATTACTGATCACATAGTGAGATCAAAGGCCTAATCGGTTTATTATATTTATAGTTGAGAGGGCATCTTACCTGCTACCATCTTGCACCCACACGCCAACCAATGATTGTCTTGTCACTAATCTCATTACCTAGTAGTAGGTCCCAAATACCATCGTTTGTACCGTCACTTCTAAACATCTCACAAAAAGGTGTCTAACCAATCTTGTGTTCATAATATTAATATAAGTATTCTCCGTACCCAAATTTGCTATGATAAAAAGCATCTTTTGGTCATTGAACAATTCTTGAATTGAACCCATCGAACTAAAGAAAAAGCTACTCAAAAATAATTGCATGGCCGTAAGTTATTTTTGCTCGCTCTAATCCATCAACCATGAATTTCTACAACTAATTATGGTAAAATTTTGTTATCGCCACATTAAATTCGAGGCATATTACACCTAACTGTAGTTTGTTCAAGATATTCAACCCTACGGCCTTCTTACTGTTTATCCTTAAGCGATAAGTCAGCTCTCTGATCTCGGGAAATCATCATAGTAGATGGGGACTTCGTGATCTCATTTACCTATTGTGATGGATTGTTTGAGGCTGCTATTCGCAACCATTCTCAAGGCCCCCATAGGCCCAAGCGTCTCAGATAGCCTCTACTAAGGAGAAAGCCCCACTCACTGTTTTCATGTGGAGAATGAAGCTGTTTCTCTATCCAAATGAGACGAAAAATGTCAACATCCGGAGCTATAAGCGAGTCGATAAGCAAATAATGAGAAAAACAATAAGAAACAATTAGATATCAACTTCTTAGTTGTTGCATTCAAGTTTGTTAAGCGTATGATCATAAAAACTGAACAGTGGCCAGGATATAAGTAGCGGAAGGTATTTATTCTGGTATTCCCTAAGAGAATTCAATTGCTTTGGCCTGGATGACCTGGCGGTATTCCACCCACAAGCAAGGCAAGGGCTGGTTTGTTGTTCAGTCTGAATTCAGGCACGTGTGAACTATATCAGATAATATATATTACCAGTCTGTAACGGAGTTAACAGCTTTTCCCTTTCCGTTGACGGTATTTCAGATCTCCGATCGTTTTGTTGATGAGTACTCCGATATAGCTCATGCAACTTGGGAGAAAACGAGCGAGGCAAGTAGTATTTGATACATNNCTTAGCTCTGCGCACATGGATACATATTTTCTATCCTTGAAAAAGTACGAATACCATTTGCTTGTGGAACTCTAATGAGCCTTGCGTGGGGTTGACCACATTCCAAATCATTTTCAGTTCATACCACACTAGATCAGATTTTAATCGCTTGTGTAACTTTGACGGTTCCGTCAATCGGGACTAAGCATCACACCAGAAACAGTAAACATCATCTATATTCTTTCAAGTTTATTGAATTTTTGTTGTTATTTTTAAGTTATATTTCCACTCTCCCGTAATTTACCCAGGCTATTTAAATTGTGCTGTATTGGTCAAGGAAGACAAATCATTTAAAACAATCCTAGTTCGTTGCATTGTGTTCTATTCAAAAAGCTCGGTGTCCGGTCAATTAAAATTCAGCCATCACAGACTAGTTTGATTTTTATTATTTTACAGAAAGCCAGCACTGTAATGCAATTTTGCACCGTGAGGGAAGACTGTATTTCCACAGGACGGCGCGAATAGAGCTATTTCCGTTACTCTGAATCAGTTGGATACGTATGCATTTAAACCAAAGTATAATGGTCAAATGAACACATGCGTCAGACGAAACGGGATTGATTCGAGTTCGGTTAAAGGTCACATGAACAACACTATTTAGTCCCTATGAGTGAGTAGGTGACAGAGTTGTTAAAAATTCTGATCATTTGCTCAAATGGTTTTGTTTTACATCTGCTATATCAAAAGCCAGTTGTGGTCATATACAATCATCACATTCCGATAAGTTTCGTGCCATAGAACCTTCGATCGCTTAGGAAACTTGTAGCCCTAGCGTCAGCTTCTTGTAGAAACGTTTGATAATCTTAAAGCACAGTCTTTTATCAGCTCATTCCATGTACCAGGCACTGGAAATACATCCAAATAGGAACAACTACATTCACGTTGTCTGTTTGAAATGCTTTTCGTCTCACAATGATGAAATATGTGAAGGAGACCGCATGCCCCAGGTTGTAAAAAAGATATTTCTTTCTTTGAGCACACTGGATGTTTGGATTTGTCCTTTCAGTTGTTCACATAAACCAGGCAATATTGATCGTCTTGGTAGTCGGTTTCACTCCTTAGGAAATCACGAATCCAAACATTCCCCGTCTAAATTGATTGAGGTGTTTCCACAAGGTGGGGAACGTCGGCGCTGTACCTCAGAGCTTTAAACCCGGAAGTTCATGATTCCAGTCCTGACAAGGACACAAAAAGTGCACACTGCCAACGAGTCGCTAACAAGATTTCTATCGCATTTAAGTGTTGTTGCTTTTTTCTTATTTGTACGGTTATTTTCTGTGGCACCAGGGTGATTTTCAAAATGGGACAAATTAGCTCAAAGTCAGATCATCAATTGGTAATGTTTATAGTTAGAAACACAGTGCGTAACTGAAGTTAACGAAAGCGTGCAACTGATTGAAAAGCGTATCCAGGACTTGTGTCAACGGTCAAGTGTAGTAAACAGGCCAACATGAGTTGAATATGATGGGGTTAAGTCGGATTGGAAGAGAAGGAGTTTTATTTGTCCATAAAATTTTCTATCTATCTATCTATCCGTACGTTTCTGTGTGGGAACTGCTGGCCAGTCGGACTCTGTGATAAGTCAACACTGAGGCCGAAGCAACCATTTATTTTGGTGTGTATAGGTCAGACAGCGGCTTGGTTTCCCGCAGACCAACAAACTGACGTGCACACAAGACACATTCTCATCAGCTGTCAATCAACTTTTGTCCTTTTAGATATATGTGGACCTGTTATTCAAATTTGACCTCTGGTACACATCTCTGTGTGTATTCAGTGCCGCCATAGGAGAAGAATATCTACCGTAACGAAAATAGTTCTAGTTGGTATGGTCTCAATGCGATCCGAACTTGAAGCCGGCAGGAGGCATCTGAACCATTCTTAACCACCAAGGCGCAAAATATGAATTAGATGTATCCTTACTTGTACATGGTATGTGGCTTACAGGGACCTTCTTTAGAATCACACGAGGGTGTGTAGAATGCGTGTTGACTCTTTTCAAGTGGGATGACCGATCTACTCAGTTACAATTATTAGCAAACTTGTAACCTTGATGAACGATATGAAACCGCCACCTACCCATGGTGCCTGGTTGATTCACTTTCATCGCGCTAAGCACTGTGTCAGTGATAGTGGGTCCTTATGCGGTTTGTTGCACCGATTCCCCGGGCTTAATTTACTGATTATCATGCGTGAACACTAGGTCCTTGTAACTAAGACCTTTACCACCTGTGCTGCCATCACATTCAGTGATGGAACAAACCACAGACATAATCACTGGGTTTTCCCCAGGATTTTCTATTTAGTTCCTCTAGCCCGACTAGAAAAAAGCTAAGTGTATTCCTTGAAAGTCGCCTCCAATACCAAGGAAATTTGTGAAGCTACGCAATCCACAACTTCTCCAGTCGTTGAACATGAAAAGGTTTTGCTGGGGTGATTTACACAGTAGATTCAAAAGTGATGATACATGGCAATCATATAAAATACGGTAACGGAGTAAACCCATAATCTTGCAGACTACAGTGGTGTAGTGTATTTGAATAAATCTGTAGTGTATCTGGATATCCTTGAATGATCACAATGAAGTTAAGCGGTATAAAATGACGGATTCAGCTAAACTTGATGTCTGCAATTCGATCCGCTTGCACGTGCTACCAAACGTTTAGATAATGAAACTGGTGTTTCGAAGGCCTCAGCTCACAAATGAACTCACCACCCACAGAATAACCATTGACGTTCATCGCGAGCTCAGCAATCGGTCAGCTGCAGTCAGTCAGTTTGTCAGTCAGTCAGTCAAATGATCAGTCTATCCTTGAATTTTATTAGGACACATGTAACTACTTATATTTTTTCGTATGAGTTTATGCATGAATTAATCAGTATTTCACGGAACTTCCGTCTTCCACGCCTGATCCCCTTCAACCGTATCTGAAATACACGTCCCCATAGCAGTTGACTGGAGATTGTGTGACTTTTCTCACGGAACGCGTACAAAAACTTCTAAAAGTGAGTCAATGATTGTTTGCACTATTTTTTCCCTTAATTGGATAATCCCATCACAAGGACGAATTAGTTTTGCATCGATTTGTGTAAATGCGTTCAAGAGTGTATTGCTTGGATGAAACACTTGGGATGTAAGATGTGTTTACGATTAAGTAAATGTACATCTGAAAGACTAAAAGAGTCTCACGCTGACTATAGAAACAGCAGAGAAAACGGGTGTTTTGCTATCAGGACAGGCACAACTCTGTATCCCCTCTGGATGTAAGCCTTAAATAAAATTGTTGAACACCGACAGAAGAACCCGCTTAGATAAGCGGGCAAAGGTAGGTTTCCTTGATAGCTTTCTTCAGTAATCATATAAAACGTATCAGCGCAACTGTCTTCAGTGTAAAGCGGATCGTACGTTTTTGAATGTGACACGGTAGTTTATTCGATACCCCGCGTATCTGATAAGTTATGCAGGTTTCTGCTACACCCCACCCATCACCTCACCCCATCTACTCAGTTCCTAGTCCCTCATCCAGGCATTTCTTCATTCCGTTCAGTCAGGTTTTCAGAGCATTTTTCCGTACTGCTTGTTGTTGATATGCTATCACGTGACAGAATACCACACACACGACATTTACGGTTGCTTAACTTGAAATAAACACTGGCTATTTAACTCTGCCCATTAAACGAGTTACGCTGTGTACTTTACCGTTGTTGTTCAGGGCATGCTACAAAACCCTTCTTTATCCTTCAAACCAGTTTTCCCAGATAAAACAGATGTAACTTATGCGTATGAACACAAAACAGAAATGAAGCAACACGCAATTAATTACCCGAAATTCGTTGATCATCGTTTGGGTGAAAACTTAGTGAAATGGAGACAAACTAAAACTCTTTCGTGAACAATACCATGAAAAAAGGTGAAGCACCAAGTAAATAAATTCCTCAGCTCATTTACGATATAAACAGTCTCAAGGAATTTGATTTCCCCGTAAACCTATAATTGATATATATGTATATATACCTTAGTAATTTTGTTCATATTTTGCAATTATATGTTGATACAATCAATCTACTGTTATGTCGCACCCATCGGAATCCGAAAACGTAGGCAAATACCAGCAAGTGTGACGTAGCATGTTAAACAGTAGTTCATGCTGTTAAGTAGTATGGAAAATCGGTTGGGAGGTTTGTGACAAAATAAACCAGATTGGTGAAAGGTACATTAATTACATTTCATGTTTCCAGTGTTGATAATTATTTACTGTTTATTTATAATGTACTTTAAATTTACCCTCCTGTGTATCCTTTACGCGTCAAAAAAGCCGAAATATTATGTGATGCTCTCAGCTTCATATTAGTACATTGCATCCGATATTCAGCTCTTCTGCAGTTTCTAGTGCCCAGTCGTTTCAAAACTACTTACCTTTCTCAAGGGTTATCTCTTCTAACCCAATGACCGCATAATAATTCCAGATATTCCTCCCTCCATTCCTTTGCAATTCTAAGATAATCACAGAATTAAGCATAGGCGTTCACCATAATATACAACTGTTTTAGCTATAATACTCACATCATTCTTAACCCCTTCGATGAGAACCAAAATGAACTAGGTCAAACACAGTGAGAACAAGAGACAAAACATCGCATTCGAAGGAAATAACATCATTTAAAATAAGTTAAATATCTGTTACGAAGTGTGATCAGTACATTGACTTCTTTTCCACATTCCAAACTGAGTGTTCGTTGTGCAAGCTATTCATGAATTTCTGGTGAAAATATGCATCATTAGCGTCCATAGACACTACTCGTTCGTTTGCTTTTGTTGATGCCAGTGTATGTTCAAATCCATCGACAAATTTATTGTGGCCAGTGTTGGTAGACATAAGTAACGGGTGAAGTTCCACACGAGATGCCATAATGTCATTCTCCAAGTGCATTACTAAAACAGTCAGGGCCACATTAGACCCTGATTACGATGACTTTCGACCTGTCCAATTTCATCGGCGCTAGAGTAAGACAAATGCGATTATTGATTGATTAGACCTGACCATCCTTCAGTCTTCACCTTCACGCACATTCCTCAATTCTCCCAGTCAACCATCCACTCGGAAGCACTAGACTCGAGTTTCGCTCTAATCAGAGCTCACCAGTGGTACATATTCACCGTCCCGTCCGGGATTTGAGCTTCGCACTATTCGCATGGAAGGCAACAATGTTATCACTGTGCCAATCAGCTTATACCAGGGCTGAATGAAATTTCCAATTCATGTTTGTTCAGGTGTGGTCTTCAGTGAAAGTCAGTTCATTTGACCCGACAGCAATTAAAGGAGATCCAGTAGACTATATGTCAACTCCAATCGAAAACCCCCCACCACTCACAAGTAACGGTACGTTAAATTTAAATGAATAAACCAGCCTGGTAGACTTGTGGCCAGTTAGCCCGTAACCTGCATGCAAGATCTGACTTGGTGGACTCATGTGGATATCGTAAAATTACTGAAGAAGCAGTTGTAGCCAATCAAAGGGTCAAACGTTTAAAAAATGTTCCATTAAATAAAGTTTTGTACCAGTCTTTCCGATGTAATCTGTGTATTTTGAGTATGGCTTTCTGGTCAACGAAATAAATTTACTTGGAGATTCCACAGGTTGGAAATACACTATTTTGTAGAAAAATGAACTGTGGTTCATTCTAAGTTCATTGAAACTGGATCAAATGGATGAGCTTGATCGTGCACCCCCTGTACTCCTTACTCGTCTCCGTCACTGTTGAAAGAGAATCTATCATTTATTTTGTTTTGATCTTGAGCTTTTCGCGAGACTTAAGTCAGAGTCAGAGAGCTTTTGGGAGATGAATTAAACAGACAGTGGAAGCACATTAGGTCTAACAAAAGTGTCAACTTCGAGTTTTCGGGAAACGTGCGAACCAGTCAAGCTGGAGGAAAATACCGCGATTGTATGTCAAACTGTAAACTTGAGAAAGCCAGGAAAATCTAAATAATTACTGATACCACGAATTAAATTATCTCATGCACAGATGACACGTGTTTATCTATAATACAACATATGAGTTCCTATGTGCCTGACAAACTTGATTTCATGGAGGTAGAAAATAATCTCGTCAAACCAAGCCACCCTTCCTAACAAATATGGTTTTGCTCATAAACAGTTCCGCATATTCCGCACAGTTCGTCTGCTTTGGTTTCTTAATCGCTGTCCTGTATGAATTTCTATGGTTGGAAGAAAACACCAAAAGGTGCAGGTTGAATGGATAGATAACTCTGAGAAAGTTGTCAAGCTAATATGCGAATTGGATGTTGTGGTTTTGAAGACACAAACCCAGTTTAACTATTTTCCAAAATTTCCGAGGTTACACTTCTTTCTCAATGTATTTGTTCTCTGAACCATTCCGGTCTATTGAAAACTCTTTTCGCATTATTTACACTTGAGGTAGTTCGTTTTCGCATCAGGGGGTTGCGACGTTTGACTTCCCATGTTTTCTGAAAGCTCAAACTTGAAGCACTCAAGGAGACTAAATACACTTTGTCATTGTTTGTTAAATCCATCTAGTATAAACTGAAAAGTGCGATATGTTTTTCATAATCAGCGGTATAAACGAATCATGCGTGAAATGGGCGCGATGAAGCTCATAAATTTGACCCAGTCCAATTTTCTCCTCAACAGCAGTGCGTTTCCGAATTTCTGAATCACCTGATAGGTGTGCTCGTGCGTTTCTCTGGGAGAATGGGAGTCTTACTTTTTGACCCACATCCATCAGTCGAACTCTGCGCAACACGATCGGCAGCAGATCCAATGTGAGTCCTAGCAATATGCTTTGCAAAATATTAGTCCTAATTACCACCGTAGAACAGTGAAAAAATTGGCACCCCCGGGACAGCAAATGGATCAGTGCTGATCCTAGTCTTGATGTGTGCCCGGTTTGATGCTACAGCGAACACGTTACCCAAATGGAAATCAACAGCTATTATGTTAGGCATGTTGTTCTTCACCGGAAAAATTTGAATACACTGCGCAATGAACAAAGCGAGCCAGCAATTATGGATACGAATTTCCTATGTATAATGCTCCCCTATTCTCCAATGCCAACTGTTCTTCACTTATGTGATGACACTATCATCACAACCGTGATAGATGATGATAAACACCATGCCCAAATTCTGTATATAGGCTCTTTGTGGATTTATTTCGACTAGCTTGGTCATCCAAGTGTGAAAGCATTCCTTATCGGGGCAAATCGATCGTGAACTATTGTTCCACGAAAATAACAGAGTCAAGAAAAGTTTGTTTAAGGGGTCTTTCTATAAACTCTGTGGGTATAAAATAAATTTTATAGAATGGAAGCAATGTAAGATCGATAATAACGGCACTTACGGATTCCAAGTCATCCTTGGTGTTTGTTGTCATGAGCGTCAATCTTACAGGTCGATATCATCGTGGGATGGTTCAGTCATCCTCTCGGTGTTGAACTGCTCTCGTCAGCAATGTGCGCAACAAAGGGCATGATTCGTTAGTTGGGAAATTTTCGCTTCACTCTACAGGGTGTCAGAGAAGTTTATTTCAATATTACGGTCCTTTTATATTAATAGCCGAAGTCGAGTCCGAGTTTACGGCACTTTTTCACCCGAGTTCACTATAGAAAGCGGTGTTTTAAATAGGGTTGCCCTCTCTCTCCGCTTCTTTTTAAATTCATGATAGATTTAATTCTTGAAGCAGCCCTATCCTCGTGCGGGGATAGCGGTATCGATTTACTTTCTAGTGGTAGACTGTTTGATCTAGAGTATGCAGACGACATTGTGCTACTAAGTGACGATCCAGGTAAGTTGCAATCTTTTCTGTATAGTTTGAGTGCTGGTGTAGCCATGTCCGGAATGCGTTTTGCACTTTCTAAGTGCAAAATTTTGCTCCAAGATTCGGTTGGTCCAGCCCCCGATCTCACCCTGACTGGAGAAGTAGTAGGGGAAGTAGACAAATTTTGCTATCTGGGCAGCTGTATTTCACCTGGCGGACGCATCACAGACGAAGTGTGGGCGCGTATACAATAGGTTTGGTTGGCATATGCCAATGACGTAACAATGAACGCGCTTTCCGTTTTGTTACGTCATCGAGACAAACACCGACCAAGGATACTCGAGGCATTATCGATCGCTCACAACAAACCCACACTGTACATCCAAAATCGTATGACCTTTACCCTTGGTTTTCTCTGGCTGTAATCAATCACGTGCATCACACACTGTACACAATCACACACACAAACACACACATGATTAATACCAACTAGATTTCTTAATTCACCTCATTTGTCTATCTTGTTCGATGTTATACGTACGCGACCGATGAGAGCATACGAAAGAAATTCCTCTCGCATTGTTTGTCGTCTGACTTGCCTGTTCAAAATAATTTTTTGTTTCATGCCTCATTAACAAGGCGATTTGGAGATGGGTGAATGAGGGGGGTGATAACAGGTAAAAAAGAGTCCTGGAAATGCGGTGCTAGTATGGAAACAGTTATGTAATGGAAACCGATTAACCGCGGGGGAGGAGAGTTGAAAATAGCTACGTAATATCAAATAACAGAACAGTTCACCGAGATAAAATCAGAAATTTATCACAACAGGTATGGAAAGCTAACAGAATCGAAACTTTATAAAAACAAGTATGTCAAAAGAGATATGTGATAATAACCGTTGTAGCTTTTGACAGTTCCTCTTTCTTTTTACCGTATGACATAACTAAGTGGTATGCAAAATCGATGGCCAGTATCAATTCTGATCATATTGTGCTACTTGATTTATTCATGTATGAGAAGTGCGCAGTAGATTAGACCCAACCAAAACAATTGCATTTCCGACTGGTTACGTAAGGGATGTGCGACTTGTGCGCAATGTGAAAGGCCTAATACACAGTGAGCAGATAATCCAGCGAACGCACACAGGAATGCAAGGGAAAACAATCTAATTGAGCGGGGGGATATTGTCTTAGGCCTTAGGTCTGTGACGAGGAATGAAGTAAATGGCCAATATTGGTCATTTCGATATTGCAAGGATGCAATAGTAGTTTTCTAATCTTTTCGATCAACAGTGTAGTTGGTTAATGTCATCACTTGGGAAAAATTCAAACTATTAAGCTTTTCCAGGTCTGTAGTATGGCGTAATTATCACATCGTTACTCAAGCGTTTGATAATGTATGCTAATAACATGCACATCACAATGGGCGCTGTAATTGGTTCCATGTTTTGTAGCAGTTAGTCGGTTCGTTTCGCTCTGTGAGATCAAACGATCATCCGTTGACAAACACATCACCATCTAGACAGGAATGGGTGCGAAACCTCCCGAGAGGGAGGGAGAGTGTATCTATATTGAATTGTTTTCAATCTTCTTTTATTATTCACGTGCACTGTCTTCAAAGACACAATCCACATCCTCATTGCACGGTGACGAATACGAAGCCGGTCGTCCATCAACGAGTGAAACATCAAAAGCTGAACGAAGATCACTCGAATCTGTGGGACAAGAAAACACAGTCGTGCAACAAGCGCAGACAAACGCAGTGCCAGTACCATCAGCTGCACCAGCACAGGAGTCCAGGGACAATGAGAATCGAGCAGAGGTGAAAAGACGCCTTCAACAATCCAAGGAG
>UZAN01040238.1:0-13023 GCA_900618425.1 Echinostoma caproni
CTGAGGACGCTGTTTCAATATCACCAATCAGTTTCACTCACACAATTTCCCTCTCAGCTCATTCCATCCAATGGTGTCATCGGATTGTGCAGGGATGCCGTACATATTTGCTAACTTACGCAAGCACTCACTCACCGACGTTCCTAATCACCTGCATACGTGCTGATGTACTTTTTTCCTACGTGTATTGCACTGAAATAATTGGCCGATAATCAGATCAAGCAAGCAAGTAAGTAAGTAGGAAGAAATTAAGCAACTATCGGTGAACCAACATCATCGAACCATAAAGTGTCTACTAAACCTTAAGACTTGCCATAGGAAGGAATACGGAAAAGTGCTTATGCTTATGGCCAATCGCGAAATTCCTTTATAATATTTGAAATGTTATTACCGAAAAACATGTCCACTGTACCGTTATATTATTTTCGGGTGTACTTTATGTACCAATACTTATTCTGGAAACAGTCATCCACTTTTAACTTCGAAAATATCTGTTTATATCAGTGATCGGCGGCGTTCTGGTTCGTTCAGTTCTACTAGTTATTGAGTCAGGAATGCGCGAGTTACAGTTAAGGCATAACTGGTTGAGGTTGGTGAAGTATTGATAAAAAACAACTCAGTTGACAAAATTCACCGCAATGACTAACGGAAGCCTCTCAACAATTCTGGTTATTCGAACAGATCCAAGTAATGAAATGTGCATCGCTTGGAGTACACCGTAAGCACGGAAATCATCCCTACTTGCTGTGAAAAGTTTTTAACGTCCAAGCGATTACGACCACCCGTAAGAAACAGTGCGACATCATTTGTGCTTATCCATGTGGGTCCAGGTTAGCTGCCTCAATAGAATTGCACGGCATCACCGGCCTAACGAATCGACCTCCGGCATGGAAAGATGCAAGACCAAGGCCTGCATCTTTTCAACACAGAAAGAGCCTGGAAAGACATATTGTCAGTCCGGGTGTAGAAAAACCGTGTGATCAATGGACCAATGAGGTACACTGAACGGCAGCGGATCCAACCAAGGCGCCTCTTTTTCAATTCAAAGTAATAGTTTCTCAAATTCAACTTGAAGTGGTACAGTTCCTCAAGCCTCAAGCTTTTCCCCCGAACAGCCGGTCTTGTGTCAGGTTGGGGGAGTAAATCTAGTAGAATGATCCAGTCGGATCACAGAGAGGGTGAGAGGGAATTTTAATTCAAGAGAGAGAGAGGGACAAGACCGTGTGAAATGATGGAACAATCGCACTGTATTATTGAAAAGTTACGAATCGTGGTTTAGCAAGTACAAGAAGAATAGGCAGTGTGTAGGTGTTAAGGTTTTAATTGTGAACCACTTCAAAGTTATGATGCGTGGAAATAATTGAAGATATAATAAAGTTTCATGGTCTGCGGACGACGTTTTATTAAATTTTAAACCAATAACCAATTCTTGCCAACCAATCTATGGGTATTTATGGTGACAACTGGTAAAAATAAACCAACGCTTGCTTATGATCTGGCATCGCTGGACTTCTTTTACTGCATGAACCCGCAAGGTGCTTAAATGACATTCGCCTGCTTCGCTTTACCTACCCCAGCGGATAGATCACCGTGAAAATCAACGCTTTGGAAACCCACAAAAAGAGTGGCGTGCAACGTCGCCAAGTCACACGTGACAGCGGTGACGTTGATGGCACAAAATGCGTGCTTATACCTACGTATGAAATCCAAATTTGAAAAAACAATTCGTTCCTTTGGTCGATCTCGACAGTTCGTCATGTTGTTTCTCGAAGTGATTCATCAGCATTCTCTCGAATAATAAGCAAGGTGTACTGAAAATAACAGTAACTAAAACCAGTGGAAGTGGTACCTAAACCATGTACATTTTACATATTCAGATGCATATTATTACAAGGATATGGGCAGTAGCTATTTTCCTCCAGAATTTAAATGTTTTCCAGAGAAGAATTAAAGAAAATTCGATTTTGGAAATGACTGGCTCACACACCTGAAGATGAAAAAAAATGGTAATGAATTTTACACTGGTTTACCCCATTCTAAGTATAAGTTTATCCCATCTCGCATATATGTTTACAGAAACTCTCTAGTACCTTATCTTGCCCGGATGTTGCCCGGCAAGGAAAGTGTTCGTTCTCAGCTTTCTGATGCACTTTGTAGTTAACTTATATTTTTGCACGTTTTATGCCCCACTGTTTTCACCAGAATTGTAATGGTGGTCTACTCTCGGTCGAAAGCGAGTATGTAACTCGTTAAAGCTTCAATACAAATCATCGGGTCTCAGTGCACAGCATTCTTGTGAATAATCATTTTTCTGCGGGAAGACAGACGGGTAATTTGCAGCGCGGCACGGAGCAGGGGGGGGGGGTTGAAAATTGTGCGATCAATTGACCAATGTAAAGCGGATCCAACCATAGCCTTTCGTTCTCAATTTTAGACAGAGGCTTAATGCTCCTTGTCGGGCATCCCAACGATTTATTTCGCGTTTAGGTGATATTTTCTCAATTCACATTAATAGTTTCTCAAATCAAACTTGAAACTAAAATATCTGAATGTTGTCGATATTGCAGCATTATGGAATTATGGAATTTTTCAAAAATCTTGAGCCCTTGTAGCAACATTGTTACTTTCGCAGCGTTTGCAGTTTGATGTGCTTTTAACTTATTTTAAATTTTGAAAGAGATTAGGAGTGAAGTATCGCACACTTTAAATGATTGCGCATTATTAGGACTATTTCTTTTTCGAAAAATGTTTTGCTTGCTAGTTCAGTCTCATGTTCATCATTACCTGTATCTTACGGGCTTTTATTATTCCTACTCATTAAAAAAATCAGAATCACCATTGAAGTTTCTATCTTTTTGGATGAGTCGAAAATAAGCAAACAAACACATGGCATTTTAACTATCGACAAGAGTTAATTAAATAGGATGAGAGGTATACAGTATGATGGTCCAATTGCACTAGGAAATTTGGTAGTAATTTCGAGAAAGTGCAACTTTATTGGAATGGGAATCTGAGTTATTTATTGGTGACCCAAGGTTTCTATCCCGGGGATTCCAATAACTGTTTAAAGAGTTACAAGGAAAAATTTTGTAATATTAAGAATATAAGTGGATTTCCTCAATCCAAGGCGGTCACATTGGTTTGACAATTTGTAGGGGTTATAAGCTCTTTTTTTGTGTTTGTTGGAATCCGATAAAGTCATTGGATAGCGATGAAGTCGTTCTATAAGTAATTTAATGCAAAGCAGTTTGTTATACTTTTAAATAGGTCTGTGAAATACGTTAAACCAAATGTGAGAGACAAAGTACCCACTTCGACGATGAATAGTTTTCATAGGACATGAGAAATGTAATTAATTAAGTGTTTGTTAGTTTTCCGTATCTCACTCTATTTTTCTTCGCATTACACCCGCATTTCCATTGGTAGAATGTGATAACCACCCCCCACCCCCCACACACACATCCGACAAAGAAGTGTTCTTTACATCTCACATACATCCAACATACTGGTCACACGCAAACGGAGAGACTCCGCTCTGTAAAGTATCACGTGTATATTGTGTTCAAAATCGACTGTGCCGGCAAAGCTCAGCTCAGTAGGTGGCTTCAGAAGGTGGAGTCATTAGACAGAGGACGGACCGTTTTGTGACAAACTACACACAGTTTTGCACAACACTTGATCAAGTGATCAGCTTCACCTTGCTAATCATTTAGTCCAATGGATCTTTTCGGATTTTGGGCATTCGATGGACTGAGAGAAAAAATTAAACCGAAATAGAGTGAAGTCAAACACACTACACTGTCTATTGAAAAAAATCAAACTTTCAGCGGAGCCAATGTAGCAGCACCATTCTACAACTACAGTTTCATAATAAAGAAATTTACATATTCTTTTCAAATACATATATTTATTCATTGATCGACTTCCTGATGTGAACGTTTAGTTAACTAACAAAAACTACGCACGAAACAAGTAGACAGATTATTAAATAAGTGGAAAAACAACTGAGGACTGCCTAGAAATGTTCTGTTGACGACTGCTGTTCAAACAGTAAATGTTAAGCATTTTTATCACGTGAAAGAAATGAGGGAATTTTCACGCACTAAAATAGTGACGCACAGTGTTACCTGGAAAAGCATTTCAACTAAAAATTATCAAATGGAAAGCTGAGAATTGTCCCCAATGCTTTTAAAGCCGTATGCTACCGATCGCGTCCCCAGGTCGTGGATAGGGAACGGTTGCCAGCTCGCTGTTGACTGTGAATAAAGTATGTGAAGGCTTATTCAATAAGCGGTCGCAGATGATTAGCGGCACTGCTCCAGGATGTGGAGGATTTACCACTTGGCAAGGGTTTTCTACACAAAACACCAGATGTATTTTATGACAGCGCGGACTGATGTGATATTTGCAGGAGATCTGAATGCTAGAGTAGTCCGACTGACTTCGATTAAGGTGCATCTGAGAGGTCCTTTTGGACTAGATTCCTGTCGCTCGGAAAACGGGGAACGACTATTGGCTCTATGTTCCAGCCACCACCTATTGCTCTCCAGGAAAAAATCCAGACAATCCAACTGTCGGTACACCACTTGGCGTCCACTTTCCTTGAGTCAGCGACAAATTCAGATCCACCACATCGCTATTAGCCGCAAATGAAAGGGTTGCATAAAAGACTGTCGATCGGACTGGAGAACTGCCCTCGAATGCGCTCACGCGTTAGTTTGCAGCAATCTGTCCATGTGTTGCGGTGTGCGATCTAAACGTACGACAAAGAAACAGTTAGACTGCGCTAAGTTGTCTCAGCCAGAATGTCCAACCCTCTTTCAGTACGCGCAAGTTGAAATTCCAGAACCCATTCCATCAGTCAACATCGGTCGCTTATTACGAATGCTCTACATTCGACTGGCTTATTTAGTTGTGGTCTGACACGTTGTGTCGAGACAGTCTGGCGTTCTGCTGAGTCACTGCATCTTTTTGACGCACACCGTTCACTTTCGACCGGCAGCAAGCGTAAAGTAGCACGACTTGTAACGAGACGTGCACTTTACGTAAGCCTACGTAGAGATCGCGAAGTATGGCGGTCTAAACGCGCATCAAAGATGAAGTGAGCTGCCTCCATGGAAACTCCCGAAATCTGTTCCATCTCATCCAGCTCACCGGTAAGAAAGCTTTATGTTTAAGCGAATCGATCTTTGAAGCTGACGGCTCTAACTCACAATGAACAGCGACGTCTTGCACGTTTGGTGCAGCACTTTAACAAACAGTTTTGCGCGTCACCAGCGTCAGCTTCTAGCACACGTGGTCTATCTCAACAGACCCGCTTTGGGAGGCAGAGATCCACAGTGTGATTCAAGCCTTGGGACGTCACAAGGCGCCGGCCTTCGCTGGCCTACTCCCAGCTCTATTTACCAATGGTGGAATGAAGCTTGTTAAAGAACAGCAACTTCAGTGGTGGCTCTATTCTCTAAAGTTGGACACAATGAGTTGGTCCCCTCTTCTTGGAGGGGGGAGTCGATTGTTGTTCCAATCCTTAGAAAGGACACGGGCATTGTTTGCTTCAACCACATGGGAACGAGCTTCATCTCAATGGTGTCGAAGCTGTTAGCGTGTCTTTATTCGTAGATCGTTCAATGCAGGAAAGGAGCGGTCCCTACGAGAAGACATTTGGGCAGCCTTCAACTCCATCGCTAGGACCACACTATGGAACTCTTTGTTTAGAAATGATGTACCTGACAAGTACGTTTCGGTCATCAAGTAGTTTTATCATCATAGCTCAAATAGGGTTAGGGTATTCATCTAGCTGTCGTCACCCTTAACCGTCTCCGCTAGAGTGCGGCTAGACTGCCCCAGTCTCCCTTAGGGGATTTTATACAAGACGTGTTGTCTAGTATAGCAAACGGTGGAGTCGAACTTCTCCCAGGGAACAGAGTTCTTGACTTTAAATATGCCGATGATTTCGGCAGCAGACCGTGACCTGGTGTAGAGGTATAAATAAACTAGCCTCAGGTTGGTCTTTGGTTGGTGCAGCCCACTTTCCATGTTGAGGCCCACAGGATGGTGATTGCCGATGGCGATAGGTGCTGAGAGATAGGGCTCAGAATACAAGTCAGTGGCTTGATTGTTGTGGGCTAGTTTGTTGAAACACCGTTCACCGTATCAGACATAATGTATTCATTCACTTGTTCTTTCTGTTTTTCTTTATCTGCTTTTATCTATACTCATTCATATCATCATTGTTGTTGCGTTGGCAACATGCTTGCCTTTAAGGCGGTGTGAAATATCGCATTAAAAGCTAATTTATGCAAGGCAAAATGTTTAAGAAAGCAAAGCGCATAAACATTTCTGATAATAAATTGCATATCAGTGTTACCTATTATCAACCTTCGCAATGTTGAGATTGCAAAAAGTTCAGTAGCCTAGGTGGGATTTGACCCCACGCATGGACGCCGCCTACGCTTTTGTACAGCGCACGCTCTAAAAGCTGAGCTACGAGACCACACCGATAGCACTGATCTTTTCACATTCGAATTACTCTTTTAACTTACAGAGGCATATGCCATCCACCAGTTAGCATCTAGGCTGACTGCCACAACTTCAACTTCAAAAGTACGTTGAATACACATCCCAGAGACACTGAGTGCAAGATTCCTGTGCACACATGTCAAGGAGAACTGCGAAGTCTATGGAGGTAATCAGTTGATTATCTTCGCGGGATTAAACAAAAGTCAGTATGTCACTGGCAGCCAGAAGCCACACCCCGAATTTGGTCATGTGATAGGTGCTGCGTAGGAGGGAGCTCACTGAATAACTTGGACCCCGAAGGAGGATTGCATAAAGTATATTGGGATTTATTTGAATTAAATCGATTTTTTAAAAGATTGTTTGTGTAACCTGTATTCAGTAGTGCAAGCTCAATATGCTTTACCTCTCAACATGCTAGGTTGAAATGCAACTGTATAGAAACTAAGGTAATTACACGTGATTTGAAGGTCATGATAGGAAAACTAAAATGTTATTCTCTATCTCGTCAGAGGAGTTATTGCATGAGTATACGTAAAACACCTACAAAATAGCAGGCAGGGATGTACAACCGAACGGAAAACTATGATATCTATAAAATTTCAAATGATTTTGGAATAACATTAATTTTGAAAGATACATTTACGCAGGATGGGTGTGCTATTTCCTCAAACTCATTTAAAACCCATATGGCAGAGACACAAGGGCTGTGCAAGTCAGCTTGTTTTCCTTTTGTTTCTTTGATTGTTTAGTGCATGAAATTAAAATAATACTATTTTAGAATAACTACAAAAATTATGTATCATATTGCCATGGCGCAATGAATGTAATCAAGAGATGCCGTCATGGAAGACAAATAAAAATATTTCGTTTTGTCCATTTATTGGTGGAGAGGAAAGCACTCAATAAAATTGACTACAGGAAGAGCTCGTCCCTCTCTACTAGGCCACTGAAATTATTGTTGAGGTTTATGTGCACTATAAGTTACTGCTAATAGCCTTTAAAGGAAAGCAGAACTCCGGATCACGTTGACTGCGTTCAGCTTTCTCCTCAATTTGTCTCAGTAATTGAGTAGAAGAGATTGGGTTAGAATTCACGTTTTCCATAAAGTAATAAATGTAATGTAATGTATTTCTTATAAGCTATGATGTATGTTTCCTTGCGCATACAGTCAATGATTTCACCAATTTCGATAGCAAATTCTGATGAAGATTTTAACATGACGCTCAATCCAAAAGGATTAGGAATCATTTAATCGTAGCAGTTAGTGATTTGGTGTGATCAAAGATTGTATGCACTTGAGTGGTTGATGAATGAGAGCAATCATGGTCCACTCGGACCTAAAGAATGTCGTACCTATGAGCGCACCCTTGTGTGGAACTGTCTGTTTCATCACCACAGATTTATCGTTTAACCGTCAGTCAAACAACCTCTCTCATGATGATTGGAGCAACCTCGCCAGGGCTACAATAGAGAGCGTATAATTTAGTAACTAACATTTTTAAAATATCTCTATCCCATGACGTGAGGCTGGCCTCAACAAATGCGTAATCACGCCCTAACCAAATCTGTAAGATATAGATTAGTTAGAATAACTTTGCACCGTAGATGAGCTACTGTAACAACCAAATTCATGAACAGCTCGATAGACTTCGGTGAGCCTCGCAGGCCTTTTATGGACCATATTGTATCGCATTCGCTTGCGAACATAAGCCATTTACCTTTGCCTTTATTTTATTCTTGTGCTTTGCAGCACGTATGTCCGGTTTCTCACCATCTCCGCTTACATGATGGAGATAGACACTTTCACACTCCTTATTTAAGCCCTCCAGTCCATGTGAACTCTCGGTAGTAAACATATGACAGGGAAAACCAGTGGGCTGAATGTCACCCAGCTAAAAGCAAACGAACGTGGGCTGAACCAGAGTTAGCATGCACAGAATTATCAAGTCAGCAGCCAATAATTCGTAACATGATTCGTAAGAAATAAATCGTTAATATCAATTGCAAAAGATTGCATACAACACTGTCACTTCATTGATCAACGATGTGATACTGTGCTAGTTTCGGCTGACAGAACAAGTGAAATCCCATCTTTGTATTGATCCTCTAGAAAAAACAGTGAATCATGCAGCTGATATCATTAAGCTAAAGTCAATTATTCCAACACATGATTGCAACACTTGAAAGATCATCAGAACATCTTAGGCGGTATCTTACGTGTAGTGAAACCCGTTACAGATTTCAAACAAATATATTCTTTCTGTGATATTTTTAACATCCACTTCCGAGGCGGGAAGCAGAGAAAGTACAGCTGATCAAAAGTGACTTTCTTGAAGATTTTAATGTTTAACTATTTCGTATTTTTGAAATGATTCGTGTACCTTTTGCCCGAATTGTGTAAGCATGTTTTTTATGTTCTCAACAAGTAAACAAAGCACAAAACAACACATGTACTTGGTGGATTATTAGCATTTTGCAGTCCCCCCTATGATCTACTGGCATTTTGTTGCTGGCTGATGGTGAAACGCAAGGCATAGGTAATACGTTTGATGTTAGTCATTCTCATCTAACAATAATCTATCTATCACTGCCACGCTGCTTATTTTGTTTTTTACTTGAGGAAACCTCAGTCATTTGAAAAGACCAGAAAGCAGGTTATCGAAATGATTTGTTTCTTCACAGTAGCTTGCAGTTGTCCACTTGCGCGGTACCGAAAAGTTAGCAATTATTGTGTGACATTACCGAACACAGCAAGAATATGTGAATATGTGAAAACGTACAACTTTAAATTTCCATTAGAACTCTTAAGAGGGAGTCCATCTTACGTAATTCGGTATGCACTTGGAAAAGAGAGGTAAGGAAATTAGCGACAAACGACAGTACTTCCTAAGGAACATTTTGCTACGTTGTTTTCAAAGCGCCAATAAGTGACTAGTAGATAACAGATGTCATTAGAATCTTCGGTTTTAAATGTTAAATGGATTTTATTTTCTATCACACAATTTGGAAGAGGACTGCAAAGTTTTCAATCAGTTCCAAAATGTCAATTTTTTTGTGGACAAGAATGTTAGCAACCGGAGAGAGAGAGAGCGACAGCGATCATGAAAGTGGTTTGAACTTAATACTGTTTTTCTTCCTCACTTCTCCATGATATATCCCCGGCGGAATGTGGTGAACAAACTCGGTGCCGGATCAAAAATTGTCGTGAGAATCATGCACATTAATGAGAACGATTGGAGTAATCGTAGACTGCCTTTATTTTGAATTTGTGTACCCACTTGTTTGCTATGCAGTATGTCCAACCAGAACTCATGCTAATTGGCTCAGGAGGCCGGATCAAGAATCAGCAGATGATCTTATTCAAACCCGCTGATCTTTCACGAGAATATTGAAAAAGTCACCAACAGAGAAAATATGACATAAAGGTGGATGGAAGAGAACATTTGTTATTAGAAAGACAGTATAATTTTTTGTTTGCTCAGAACAGTTCAGAATTAGGGAGTCATATTAAGCTAGTTTAGTAGAAACATAACTGGTAAAGTTGGAGTAGCGTAGCGTTTTACGATTGACTATGTCGAATTAAGCAAGGAAATCACATTCGATCGATTCTTAGAGTTCAGAACCGTGAAAATGTCAAAATCAGATATGGAAAACTAAAGCCACTATATTGTTTGATGCTTTGAAAAGATTAGACCATTACATTTTTAAGTTGAGAAATCTCGGCATAAATTTCGGATGTGCCGAAATCCGTTTAGCAAAGAAACCTTACTGATGGAACATAGCGTCTTCTACTCCATAGTATAGAATTTAATTTACTTGATTCATACAGAGTTTGCGTAAACCCCTATCCCAGTTGCTGCCTGACAGGGATTAGCTCAGAGTCGTTTTCATTACTGGTTAGAGAAAGGATGGGCTTGATTATCATTGCACTGAGTTGTTCAGTCACCACCTTTGTCCAACTACCATTTTTGTGTCAAATATCACAGAGAGTTACTAATCCTATTCCGTCACTTGGTCAAGCTCGTCGATTCAGAACCTCGTTGGTGTAATTCGCAAGGTACTGCCCATACATTAATAGGATATCTTCAGATGGTTTTCGGTCGACTTAAATTTCTGCCCTACGTCCTCAATTGATATAAAGATATTTCGATAGAAAAATATCTTGAAGTTTTGAATTTTTTATCATTACTTTTATTCCTGCAAGCATTTTGTCAATAATTTGAAATTATATGATTTTTAAAATCACCCATTCTCTTACTGGATATTGTGCAACAAAATTACAAGTACTACATCCCACAGACGCGAGAACCCATAGCTCATTAATAACGAGTCAGATTAGACCACAAAATCATGCACTAGGCGTGGGATAGAACTAAGCGGTAGCAAAGTTGCTTGCCCACGAAGACTGGTAGCCAGCCCAGAGTCAAATAACTCGATTGAGCACGATAATGGAAGCAACTCAAACTGAAGGGCGAGCGAGACGTATCGTCCTTAAGCCACCAAGTGCCTAGTTAAACTGCATAAAATAAAATTTCAGTGATTCATTAAACTAACGTGACAGGGTATTGTTTTATTGGTAAGTCAAACGAAAATGTGGTAAAATTTGAGGGCGGTGGAAGATCTGATTCTATTGCATGAGGAAGTTCATCGTATACAGAGCAACGCAGATGTAAATCAGACGTTTTGGAATCACTACATACCCAAAGAACGCAAACATACTACCCACCTAACCACGAAGTGACTGAACAGACCGGTTAATTCCTCCCGTGCACAATATAACACAATTCATCAGTGCAAGCTTGTTGTGGGTATCACATTATTCTCGTCTGAATCCTAGTCTCAAGGGCTGTGACATGAGTGAAAACACTCCGAATCTATTACAGGGGATCAGTGGGAGAGTTCATTCGGATATACATTGTAAGAAGCATTTGAACATTTGAACAGAACAGATAGTATTTTCAATCCCCATCAGCTCAAGAACAAGATATATATCTATATACCAAGAGAGAATGGAGGTGTACAGTGAGTTGTAAAATGTTTATTCTAACGTTTCAATCCAAACTGGGACTCGGAGTCAAACGTTCAATTTCAATGAAACCAAATGCTATCTTACACGAAAACGTTTCTGAAGTCTGTATGTGTTATCGCATGAGTTGCTTATTTTGTGAATTATGCCAACAAAATGAAAAATAATTTCAAACGGATTATTAGAACAGAAGGCGATAGACGAACAAAACATAACACAGGTTGGTAAGTTGGCCTCAGTTAGTGTATTGCCACTTAGGACATTGCGTTATGTTAAATATATTCCCTCATTTGGACAAGCAACATTCGGCCTCTGTCAGGAAAAGTTGATGATGTAATAAGCATCACACGAAGAAGGGATTACAAAGAACCTTAAGATAATTATGTTACCAGAATCGTAGTTGCACGAAAAAGTGCATAGGGAAGCTGTACACCTAAATGGGTATAATTTTTATCGGGTTGACCGTCCCACGAGTGTCCGTAGACGAAGCGGCGGTGTTGCACGTTACGCTAATAACAACTGGAGTAAATCAACTGCCGTGGCCCACAAATACTCGATGGGTAAAATAAGTTGCCACATCATTGAATGTAAGCCTCTTTTTTTGAGTGGGTTGCGTTCTAAACTTCTTGAAAACGTTTATCTGGCACCCGCAAAACCAACATCTGATATGAATAAATTTTGTGATATTTTTCCTACGTCCATCATAGCACGAACAATTGACTTTTTGTTGGGGATTTTAAGAGATATGAAATAACTTTCCTCACCGCAATGGATCAAGTCAAGTCAAGAAAAGCTTTATGCACCCAAGGGGCGTTTTTCCCTGAGGTGGGTGAGAATATGCTGACGATTTACTAGTAAACGAGCTAGGCATGCAATTAAACTGTTTCGATATGTGGAAGTCCGCGCAAGAAGCAGTTGATATTTGGAGCGTGTCCGGGAATTTAAAAGGGCTTTCGCGATATATTGGTGGAGATAGTGCTCTTGATCACGCGTTATCTTGTCAATGAAGGTATCCCAAGCGTCAAGATGCTTGGAAATAAAGAAATCAACTAAAGCAACTCTATCAACTCCATTGTAGCGGGACAAAAGTTTAAGGGATTTTGAAAATAAGGAGAAGTCTTTTTCTTTCAGTCCAGGGACAAAAATCGGGGAGCAGTATAGCCAGCGTGTAAGAATGCAGGCAATCATAAATTTAAGAATAAGATTATGTGGTACGGTCAGTTTCCTGAGCCTGTAAGTATAGCAACTTTTGTGAAAACGTTGATGATATGAGCAGACCAGGACCAGGTTATGGGTAAGGGTGACATCAAGGTATTTACCAGATACAGATTTAGGAATGCTTTGATTGTTAACTGTAATATCAGAGAGATTATTAGCTAATGAAAGATAACGGGGGCCAGTTTTAAGACTAAATGGAACTTCAATGCACTTGCTGATGTTAAGTATAAGGGATCGGGTCATAGACAAATCGTGAAGTT
>UZAN01040238.1:18100-32015 GCA_900618425.1 Echinostoma caproni
CCCTTTCTGCCAATCATGAACCTATACCGAAATCAACAGTGGTAAAATACCCTGGCATCACACTACCACACAATTTATCATGATCACTGCCTGTTCAGAACGCATTCCATAAAGTAAGAAACCCTTCATATTTCCCACCCCGATTGGAAATGTTTTTGTTCTCCACAAGGTGATTGTTAGGTTTGTGAATTTATGCGTGCCCCTCCACTGGTTCTATTGCTCCTCGGTGATTTTCCCGGTGTGTTGAAAAGAAACTTTTATTTGCCAGTGAGATCTCTAAAATACATTTCTAAATGTAATGGGATCGTAAGGGATAAGCTTGCAGACTCTGTTTTAGAGAGAAACTTACAAGCATGTGTAGATGTTGTTGCCAAAATACTCTCAGACACTGATCACCCATTACCCAGAGAACTTTCCAAAGCTGTATCTACATCATCCAAACACCCAAGTTTCAAACACTTTTGCACGTACCTCTTCATATGGTAACTCTGTTCTGCCATATCTCTCAAGTTTAATTGCTGACAACGGGAAAGTTTCCACAGAATTACAGTATCTGCAAATTTCAGCTTCATTTTGTATTATTTTGTAAATTTGAATCCATAAATATGTTGTGGATGCTGAAAATTTACCCATCCGAGTGCATAAAGCTACTATCGATTTGACTTAACTTGCCCTATGAGTTATCTGGTCAATGAACAACACCTAGGAAAACGGTTGCATTATGTTAGAAGTTCTTCTTCTGGATGAATCCATTCGATTATCACAAACACTACACAAAGTGAGATGTACTCATAAAAATCAAGCAACAGGTCATTCCACGATTATTCAACTTCATGTTTGAAACATTTATTTTTCCAGATTAACTTGAGGACAAAGAGCATAACAAGCTAGGTTGCACGACTTATGCCAAGGCAGATTTTGCTGCAGTTGCAATGCAAACGAAATCTGCCTTGGCATAAACCATGCAACCCAGCTTTGTTGTGCTCTCTCTTCAAACCTGATGTTTATCCGAAGCATGCGTTAATGGTGTGAACGGTGATCGTAAATTCAAGTGTATTCCCTTTTTGAGAGAGTTTTTTATCGGTAGGAGACCAATTCCCTTAGAAATAGATAATCCATGCGGCAAATACTGAGTAAAAATGAGCGAGCAGGTAAAAGCTCACATGATTTCAACACCACCTGTTCAGTGCAAAATTAATCAGGACGAAACTGTTCACTTCTTTCTTTGTTCAGACCAATTCGCAGCATTTCTGTGTCAGAACAACTCCAGTGGAATAGGAACTATCCTATCGTTACTTCTCGTTGCATTTAGACTTAAATTTGAAAATTGAGAGCACACTGGATTAGAACGAGCGAAAATATACAAAAACAATCCTTACGCTTGTTCATAATTATCCCATCCATAAACAATGAGACCATCAGGACGGCAAAACAACAAAGTTTATGCAAATTATTCAGCCTGGTGTAGCAGGAAGTTTGAGGACAAAACTGATCATACGTGCACGTAAGCAGTCAGGAGTAGGTTTATGTGTTTGAACTCTCAGATGAAGTTTGATGGTGCAGAATAACGTATAAGACAATTTGAAGTACATTTGGCTCGATTTACCACCCCCAAACGCTCTTCAAATCAGAGAATCATTGGTAACATTTCACGGAAATTTGATAATGCCTAAGGTCAGTGATTTGTTATAACAAAAGAAATTACAAATCCTTGATCAGATGCAGTATTATTTGATATCTCAGAAAAGTGGGATACTTAAATCGTTAATATACGTGAACACATTATTTTTCACCCAACTTTTGTAACGCTGTAGTTTTGGAGTCACGGTATATTCAAACAGATTCGCACCAGAATTGATTAAGGTACACCGATCTGTGGTGATGATTCAGTTCTATTCACATACAATGAATGCCACATGTTAGACACTTTTACTGACCTAGAAAGTTACGTGAGGTCTACACCGTTGACTACTGATGCATACCTGATTCAAATGTGAATACGCGGTATTTGAGTTGATGATAACCTCAAACGAGCCGAAATGTGCGTACTTTATGATGAACGTGGAATGCCCGAAAAACAATCTGCGTCTATTTCGACAGCACTACACCTTATGTGATACATAAGGAAGCAATTCATGGATTGCGTTCTTCAGTGTTAAATCAATGCTGAACAAAATAGTCTCAGTTCGGGGTTTGTTAACCAAACCGGTTGGCGAAAAGCTTACATTTGTGTTCAGGCATTTAACTGATACTTTTTCCTACTAGAAATAAAACCGCTTATTAAAATTTTTGTCGTGGAAACGTGACTAACTGTTTTAGTTCCAAGACAATGAAACTTAAGCTGTCGATTTGACTTTTCTTTCTTTGGTTTGATTCGGGGACCAGTGCTTGAAAGTAAACTCAAATATGTTGCATTAATTTACAATATTTTGAAATGCGCTTAGTCGCATTATCGTAAAAGTTTTATAGTTTTAATTGCAAAGTCCACTGGATTCGCGTCATGTGGATACTCCGCATAAGCGCCATTTTCTACACGTGCCTCATAAAATAACACAAAAGCGCGGCACTACTATTTTCTTTTCTAGTAGTGTGTTTTAATACACGTATTTAAGACTCTTCCAAATAGCACAACAGGTTTCCAGTAGTTCAAAACCTAAAAGCTTTTAACCTCAGATTAACTATCACACAAGGCTCTTGGAATGTAGCGCAAAGCTAAAACTATGGCGATTTGTTCTAAAGCTGTGGAAAAAATGATAGGTAGTGAATAAATAAGTTACTAAAAGAGGTGAATTTTAAAAAATTACATTTCACTCACCTTTTTCTTTATGTTACGGTGAAATAGCCAATGTTATTTATTTGTATCATACTTTTTGCGGTGCGTTTTAGAGAGGTAGTGCACACTGGGATCTGTTTCACCATAGAACAATAATTTGATACCGAATGCCATCCAGCATCATCGCAATGGGTTTCTAAACCGTAGAGCAAAACCGTGATAACTGTGCGACTGAAAGTTAGCATGTTACGCGAATTGGATGCCGCATCATCGCTCTATTGCATTTGGTTGTCAGAAAAGAGACAGTATTTTACTAGAAATAATAGTATTACGTCTCCAAAATCACCTTCAGTTGTTGCTCTAATCCTGAGATAGATAACACTGTTGACCCTATCTAAATGGTCGTGCAGAAACTCCAAAATCAAGATACTTGTTTCACAACTTGGTTATTAGGGGATATTTGTGAAAATTACAAACCACTCACAAATTTTTATGGGCAAACTAGACGAACCATGAGCGAATTACTGCCATCCGCATCGCACTTTTCGACAATTGTCTTTGCCTGTTTCGCTACACCCTCTGCATCATCATTGATTGGGATGGGAGTTCGTGGTAATTTGTTTAAAGTGACGTCGCTAATTGAATTTCTGGAACTCGATGCTGTGAAACTGAAGACCACCACCTGAGATCACGTGAATATGTATTGCACAGTTTGCTGATGAGCTGTACAGCTGTGCCGGGTAGCAATAGATCAAACGCAAAGAAATTACATCGGTAGTGAACGGTTATCAGGACGTTCTGAGATGGTCAATCTGATATTGGGTGCAGATTCAACTGTTTTCTTGTCTATCATTTTCACGACTGTTACTGATGGCGAGTAAGGTAATAACTTGTTCCATGTCGTCTGACATACCCACCCAACAAAATTATCCCTCCTTCCGAAACATCGACTGTAGCTGGCTTGAGGGCAACGCAAACGGCTTTTGGGAATTACTGGCAGGACAGATAAGCTCAAAATATGCAGCTAGTTTATTCGAAAATCTGAAGAAGTGCAATAGGTCAATCAAAACATTGTTTTTCGTTTATGACAAAATGTGTCCGCCACAAGCACTTTCATTCCTTGCAGCAACGGTTGTATGATAGCAGGACTTCGTAGAAATTCCAGGTTCCATCATCCCTAATGCATGAGAAATAACTTCCGATTTTTCAATTGAGCTGACTCGGACAACATTGCCTGTGGTAAGATGTCAGTTCGGAACAAGTGATTCTCTTCATCTTAATGGACCTCAAATTTTTACGTACTTTTGAAGGTGGATTGGTGTTAATTATAGTCTCCTTAGTGTTCAATAAAGTGATTTACTGGTAAACTTGATCAGTGGCCTGTGACTCGAGTGTGTGTAGTTATTCATTGTATCTACTATCTTCTGCAGTAATTTATCGATTTGAGTAAGTAGTTTTTCACGGGTTATTAAGGTTCCATTTCGGTTATCAAGCAGATTCCCAATTTTTGAGATGCACGGCAGCTGGACCTAATTGACCGCAACCACTGGGGCAAATTGAGATCAGTACAGGAGCTTGTATATCGAACTGGATGATAAAACTGAAAACCGCTTGTTGTTCATTTGTCCAATTCTATGGTTCTGTCTTATAAATCAGTTGTTGTATCAGTCGCATAAATTCCACTAATTCTGTCATAACTCTGCCAACATAGGTGTTCATTCCGTTGAATTGTGTAATCTCTTTAGCAGTGATCAAGGAGGGCATTTCTACAACCGCCTTTACCTTTTCCAGTTCGAGTTTCATCCTTTTGCTGATTAGCATTCGGGATATCGTGTCTGAAGTCTGACTGAAAATAGATAGCTTGTCGTGGTTCAGTTTAATTCCTAATTGGGACTAGCGCTACAATAGGCCTTCAAATAGTCTATTGTGCTGGTTTGCCTTTTTACTGACAAATGAGGATCTCATTTCCACACACAATACGTCGTCGAGTAGACAACAACTTGGAAGATTCGCTTATGAAATATCTCAGTGGATGGTTCATAGTTAATTCTAGTCTTTCCAAACTATACCGCTCGCGCGTTTTGTCAAACGTTGTGAGGTAGCTTGACGCATCATGTGCAGTTCTGAATGCTAAAATATATCGGTCACTTTTGGGAAACATCGTGCATCAGATTAAACATCTCTCACCTGTTTAATAACAGATGAACACGGTAAAAGAATCAGAGGGCTCTCAAACACTTCAGGAATCACTCAACGTAGCTTATCAATGGTCTAAGGAGAATGACATTGAATTTAATGTTTCTAAATGCAAAGTCCTATCCCTACGCCACAAGCGGAAATTCTCATATTTCCTCGGGGACCAGCAGCTACCACATACTTCTAGCGAGAAGGACTTAGGTATTGTTGTTCAAGAGGATTTAATTTGCTCCAACAACTGTGCTAAGGCTTTGTCTGCTGCTATGAAGAATGTCGGCTTACTTCGGCGAGTCTTTGGCCGGTTTGAATCATCACTATTCCCACGTTTGCTATCAGCGTACATTCGACCCTACACAGAGTACGCCATCCAAACTTGGAGTCTATGACTTCAACGTGATCGCAAGATGCTTGAGCGTCCACAAAGGATGACCACCAAGATGGCCAAGGGATTCCATTACCTGACATACGAGGGTAGATTGCGATCATTGGGACTATATTCTGATCAGTACCGCCGAACTCGAGGAGACTTGATTTTGACGTATCAAATAAGGCAGAACCCAAACCATCCGTGTCGATTGCTCCTAAAGTTATCGAAAAATGTACACCAAAGCGGACAGAGTTTCAAACTACTGATTCCCAAGTGTTAACTGGATTGCCGGCGCCAGTCTTTTGCTGTCAGAGTATGCAGATCTTGGAACGCCCTTCCATCTCATGTCGTTTGTGCACCCACTATTGAACCTTTCAAGCAGACTCGACGAAACCTTGGCACACCTCACATTCGTACACTAAAAGCAAACGGAAATTCACTGTAGCCTACATTCTCTATTATCTCCTACCCCGAACTCTATGTGACTCATTTTTCAAAGTGTAACGATTCATCTGTGTAAATATCCTATGGGGACACGAGAAGCACCAGCTTGTAAGTTATTCCCATAATAAAATTTTGACTTTGACTTTACATGAAAATAACTAACGTAAAAGCTGTTTGTCTGGTATGCGTAAGTAGCAGATTTTTGGCAATTAACTAAGTTATTTATGTCGGTGCTTATAGTTCAATTAGTCGAGTGATCTAAGCGATGCGTTTTGTTCCGCAGGAGCAAAAACAATCAAGACATAGAAATAAGTCATCATTCATCGGTGTCCCGTTTGCCCCAGTCAGTAGTGAGCGAACTGCCTTAAAAGGAAACAATATTCAATCAGATCCAAAATTTATAACGCCAGTTTTGAGTTCTTGATAGTTAATGGCATAAAAGTATCACTTCTGAACGGAATGCAACTAGGATTGATTTCCTCTCTGCCGTGAACACTCACTGTCAGCTGAAGTAACGGACGTGTTTACTTGTAGTAATCGGAATAGGAATCGAACCCGGAATCCGACTGAAAACCCACTGAATAGCGCAAAGTCATGTAGACCCCAGACGAGCTGTGGATACAGTTAATTCTATTCATAAAATCGTGCAAATATATATCACAAGCATCAAATGATCATTCGTCGATTCTTCAGTGTTCAATTGACAAGGATTTGGTTAATTTGTTTGCCTTCTTGTATTCAGTCAATCCGGTTGGTGCCAATTGAGACCACGGGATTGGTCGGTTATATTCCGTTTCTTCATTGTTTACATGGAAGCTGTATCGCGGTGCGTGCGTACTCGTTACACGATCACCACATTGCTTTACTAACTTATTCATCTAACTATTTTGGAGGCAAAACATCAAAACATCACTCAGATTTTTTTGCTTCTATTACACGTTCTCGTAAGGAGCCGACAAACACATGGGGACTGATAGCTTTCCTTGATTACGGTCATTCTCGTTTGCTTCCTAATACTATTATTTGTGCCCCGCTACTTCGATTGCTTCAGCCTGATTTGTTTATTGCTTTGGTCATTTAATGAGCTGTTGGATGAACGGATGTCAATCATCTTATCGAGAATCACGCCATCATCCGCAATTTAGGAAATCAGAAAACCATACAAACGGTAAAGTTTAGCGGGATAATAGTGCAATATTGTAAATCATTGCTCCTTCTGTGACGTAAGCAGAGTCGGGGCCTACCAAATTTGTTCTCTCCAATGGATGTTTTCTTTATGGATGTAATTTATGATGAAAGAGAAAAACATGATTGAAACAACAGAAAATAGATCACCGGCACCTATCTTAATTTTCTAATAGATCCTCACGGCCGAGTCATATATAGCCCATTCTAAAGACAGACACAACGAGCATTCGGTAGCAATTCCCTTTTTGGTTGCCTTATGATCAAGAAAGGCAATACAAAAATCTTGTGATTCACAAATATGAGCATAAAGACGGCGGTCAAGCGACGAAAGTCAATAGCTTATAGCCCCCTAGAGTTATCGCTGCCTAAGTTCTCCTTAGCTTTGATTCACACGGTAGCCCTTAAAATTTTCTGTTTCATCCTTTGCAAAAAAGCTAGTACAATTATATTTTCAGGGGTCAGTTAATGATAATTTATTGAACCCACGATCCAGAAGTTTGAAGTTGCAATAGTCACTCTGGGAATTACAGAGAAGAAATATAATTTCTGTTAGCTAACATAAATTACATTTTGCATTACATTCTATTCAGAATGCTAATGGTAACAACCGGTGACCTACAACTTCTCCTCTCACTATTGAGCTTCGTCGCATAGGTTCTTATCCTTGTTGCATCATTGACCATCGCATCTTTTCACATTCTGAGTATATCTGTGCGACAATTAGGATATATTAGATGAGCAGGTTGGTGATGAGAATGAGTTACAGTTATCCATAATCCCAAAAATGACGGTAAATTTGCATCGGATGCATCACGAGGTAGATAAAGTACTCAACTCAAGGTTGCCTTAATATTGATCAGCGACTTGCTATTACGTGAGAAACAGTTACCTTCATGGATGAATTCATAAAGAATCCTGCTGTTTGAGGTGAAATGCCGCAATTTATAATTATATTCTTATAACATTGTTCAGTATATTGTCAAACATATATTTCAAAGCCAACGCGATTGCAATCGGTGTTATTCTCGGTAACCTCTGCCTCAAAAGAATTTATTCACTAGGATATTGAGGACCTAGACTGAATCCACTCATGTAATGATTCTACCCAATATTCTTCTCTGGGATGGTGACTGATTTATCGATCCATCTTGACGTAATTCACTTCCTTACCCAGTAAATCGACATCCATTAACTATGGGTTCGTTCATTCTCGTCTAAAGTGCATTCGATCAACGGTCAATGACATAACAGTCCTGTGTTGGGGGGAGGAACGATCAAACCCCGACTCACCCCGCCCACCGAAACTTTCATCCTCGCTCTGTAACTCACTCATAAAGTTTGACTGCGGGGAAATCAGATCCTCCCAACTGGACGGGGTTTCGATAGACTCGACCAAATCGACCGACACCAATCAGTTTGTGAGGTTCCCAGTAGAATGTGTTTGGTTGGGTGAAGTTACAACGGTTTGACCTTAAGTTAAAAAGGTATGGTGAAGTGGGCTGTAATAACAGGGGAGTTGTTTCACTGAACGGAAGATCTTGTGAATTTGCGGACATGAGGAAACCATACAAAATTAATTTGTGAATTAGCTGTGCAAATTGTTTGTGAATTGCTCCGAGAATGTGACTGCAAGTGATCAATTGGTCCCAGCCAAAGTCTTGACGACTGAAATGAATCATAACTTTCTGCATATCATACCAAGTACATTTATCCGTTCGGGATCTTCATGTTAACCCCGGTTAATTGCTAACGAACACTTTATTCAAAGATCAAAGATTTATTATGGGAATAACTTACAAGCTTAAGCTTTTCTCGTCCCATATTTTCGTGTGGTGGCTAAAATCAGTGATACATAAAGTTCCTTGTGTAAAATGTCACGTGATACGTGCTTCTTCCACTGCTACACGCAGCCTCACTTATGTTAGAATATAAAGGTGTGTTAATGTTTCATCGGGTCTCAATTCAATGCCTGAAGCACAGACGACGCAGGATGGTAGAGAGTTCCAGATCGAACACACTCTGACTGCCAATGACTGACGCCGGCATTCCAAGAGGCATTTAGAGACCACTCGTTTGAAGGGATTTCCTCTAAGATGAACGTTGGGTGATAATTTCAGAAGCGGGCGACAAGGATGGCTTGGGTTTTGCATTATTTGGTATAGCATAATCATATCTCCTCTCATGCGCCGGTAGTGATTGGAATACAACCCCAGTGACTTCAATCTCTCTGGGTATGAACACCGATTCAACCCCCTGACCATTTTGGTGGCCATTCTTTGTGGACGCTCCAGCATTTTGTAGTCACTTTGTAGCCATGGGTTCCATGCCTGGGTAGCATACTCTGTGAGTGGGCGAATGTATGCTGATAGGAGACGGAGGAAAAGCGCTGACTCAAACCGGCCAAATACCTGCTTAAGCAAACCGACATTCTTTACAGCTGAGTTGGACACCTTGCTGCAGTTGAGTGAGCAGCTTAAGTTTTCTTGAATGATGATGCCCAGATCCTTCTCACTTGCGACGTGTGGCAGTTGTTCATTTCCGAGGAAATACAAAAATCACCCTCTGTGTCGTAGAGATAGAACCTTACACTTTGACACATTGAATTCAATATCGTTCATAATGGACCACAGATGAGCTGTTTTCAACGTTTTCTGGAGTGCCTGTGAGCCCGCTGGTTGCGTTAATGTATTCCAAATTTTGGCGCCATCTGCAAAAAGTATTGATTTTGGCCCCAATGCCTTCGGTAGGTTGTTAATAAATGTTAGGAAAAGTCCTTGTGGAACCATCCAGCATTTCGTGTAACAGGATTTCTGACTAAATCGACGCAGACAGCATTAAAACTTTCAGTCATACGGGATACTGTTTTCCTGTTCGTAAGTGGCAGGTAAATTGTTGACTTTATCACGTGTTATGTGCGGTGGATATATATTTATATATTTAACACCGGCTTGTAGATAAGCATGATGCCAACGCCACAACAATAATAACAATAACAATAATAAGGGGCAGGTGGATTGGGATACAGAACAAAGTGAAAAGATGGAAAAACAGTTGAACACGGGAAAATGGTAGATAAATGGGATAATAAAGCTTTTGTGTTTTTCACCGTACACATTTTGATATTTTTTGTTTTGTATGTTGTTTTTTACGGGGCACGGGATTTCGACAGACAGACCGCACAGCATTGTCAACACTGACTTCTACTCTGGGCCACATGTCTCAGTGTATCTAACCAACGAAAATCCTCATCCCCTGGGCCCCAACCTGGGAGGTGGGCTGCATCAACCGAATCCAAAGCTGAAGCCAGCTTCTTCATTCCTCTACGTCATGTAATGGTCTGACCGCCGCGGCGCTTCTTCCAGCCTTGCCTGGCACGTGCAAAGAGAGCACGGAAAGGTAGTCGATGGGCAGGCATACGCAATGCGTGACCATACTGTTGGAGGCGGCGTAGAGCGATTACTTCTGTTAGAGAATGACTATCCGCACCCAGAAAACGACGACGAACCTCGTCATTACTCATCCGGTTTTCCCGCCAGACACGAGCAATGCTTCGGAGACATCGGTGGTCGAATACAGAAATTCGATTAGCATCCTCAGAGCAGAGGGGCCATGTCTCGCAACCGTAAAGGAGAACGCTACGAATCGCGACGATGTACACCCTACCCTTAAGGGACAGTCTGATGTCATGGCGGCGCCACAGGTGTTGCAGGCTGGCATTGGTGGAAACAATGTTTAATTAGAATTTAAAAAAATATTTTGAAACATTTTTATTTGATTGAGTGCATGGTGCGGACATTTTTCGTACGTTTTCCCAGGTACTTTACTCGTGTTCTACATTTTTAGTATTGTAGCAGTCTGCAACTCTCAACGCGTTCCATGTAGCTCTGCACGAATTTTCCAGATAGTTTACTTATGCATAGCATCATCTCCGGCTAAAGACGTTACTTTCTCCGTTTCCATTCAGGTAACCGTTAATCTTACGGCTTTTCCGTTCTGTCCATGGATGGGAGTTCGAAAATATGATAACCTTAGCAGCCTCATTTTTGTTCACGGACGTACCCATGCTAAGAGCTTTTTTCAAAAACATCACAGATTATCATTCGAGACAGTCAGTTTGTAGGTGTAACCAATTCCGATCGCCAAAAATAAGCCATGGTATGTTAATTTTATTTCGCTGTTGGGAACATGGTGAAGCATTTCAAGTTTATTTGGGATTATTATTTGGGATAAGTCGAGTTTGAGGTTTAATGTCGAATCCGTATTCGAGGCCAATATTATTGAAAGAATATAGGAGAACACCAAATTACGTGACCTCACGCATAACGGTTAACGAAGCTGCAGAAAAACGAAGGTAGTCTGAAAGCATTTTGGACATTATAGTTTTCATGCTGGACTCTTACAGGAATCTTAAGGAATTGCGTTCTTTCGACACTCCAATAGTGCTGCAGCCTGCCTTGCGAAATCTCCATTGATGTGTAACTTAATAGCCCCCACTTTATCTCCAAATTCCAGGATTGTATTTCATATTTATTCCCTCACAAAAATTTACGAGCCCTTAAAAGTTTCACTAATTTGTTATGAAATCTGCAACGAATATTGTTATTGTGCCTGACAGTGTTTCAACATTTTGAACTGAACGCTTGAAATGCACTTGGGGTATCCAGTCCAACGAGTGCTAATAGCTGGAGAAAACAGCTGAAAGAATGCAGCGGCACACGAAGTGCAGCAAAGTTTCGAAAAGCTGATGGTGTTTTTGATTAGGTGGTATATGTTATTGTCGGTGCAACCTGATTAGCCAAGTTTCTTCTTGAGGGTCTTCACCGGTAAAAGCCGCTTTGGACTTTGAATCATTTGTTCACACTATCGGTCTTAAAAAAACCCAGATAATAGAATTAAAAAATGGAACTAAAACTTTTAGATTTGTACAATGTTTGACATCATCATATTTAAACTATTTAGACGAATTTCGGGCGGTTTGCTTTGATGTATTATTAGAGGTTTCCACTAACGCCAAGATATGTATTGATCTAAGCCTCGATTTTTCTCTTTCACGATAAATTAACCTGCTTCACTGTGGCGTTTTACCACCACTGTTCCATGATCTCCTCAATGGCCTTTACTTGCTTGGTTTGGTTAAAAATGAAATATTCGATTGCTACTTTCAATCTGGCATTTGATGAGAGCACTAACAAACAGCACCCCCAGGTTATTCAAGAGTAAACGACCGCATAGTTAAATACCCCTCACTGTGTTGGGCTCATTATCATCTCAAAAATCACCAGATTGCACAGGATTGTACAAGTCAGTACCTGTTGCTGATCCCGATTAAAATATTTGCATTTATTGTTTCGGATTTTTCGTCTTTATTAGGAGTCGTCTGAGAAACACCTCACAGATTCATATACAGTCTCTGTGATAGAAACGACCTGGATGCCTACATAATTCTTTATGGGAAATTAGCGGTCACCCAAATAGATATGGCAAAATTCACTTTCACCGAGGTCCGTTACTGTGTTGCAGGAGCCGTGCATTAGTCCAATTTTGGCACCAGCATTTGTGATAACCCAGCCGGATGATGGGTATACCGTACAAGGAATGCAAACTGAGAAGTATCGAGTAATGTCATTGAGAAAAAATAATTTACATGGAATTTATTTCATTAGCCTCAGATGTAAGCTAAACCTCATTCATCTGTTTGCATGATGTAATGGTCAAAGTCAGCACTAAATAATTCCAAAATGACATATGATTAACTTTGTCTAAATTATATGAGACCTAGGAGTAATCGCAATTGATCTCAACTTTTCAATTCTCTTGAAACTTTACTGTTCAATGTCAGGATGTGATTTGCAGCAGAAAATGACCGCCACCCGTCTTTATTTTGAAATGTTAGCTTGGTTGGGGTGTGTGCCGTATCGATGTCATTGCAAGGTAATGAATGCACTGCCGGAAACGGTTTGTCTCAAGGCAATTTCGTCAACGAATTCCACTAGGTCATATGATGTACAAGCTATGTCCTGTTTGTAGTTCCCTATTGAGCAAATCCCTTGACAGGCTACATTTTGATGAGAATTAAATTAGAATTATACGTAAGCTACATCCGTGTGTGTAGTACCGAAACCTCAGCAAGTATACTTTGTTGGCACAATCATCCCGAAAATAACAGTGCGTGTTTTTTTTTTGGGGGGGGGGAGAGAATGTCTTTGGGAATACACATGGAGACTGTCTATAGTGTTTGTTTTATAGGAAAAGGCTATTTGAATTCCTTCTCTCACATGCGAAAAAAGAACACACAAATCCTCTCACATATTTATTGATATTGTCTTTTTGTTGACAAACCTCATCAAACTGAGGGCATCACATTCATTCACACTATACTTTTTACAAATGAAATTACTAGTGTTTCCGTGAACTTAACTGTGCTTGCAGAGGTACAATGATTTCAATGAAATATATGTAGAATGCGGGATAATAACTTTCATGCACGAATACAACGTTGTGATTCCAGTTATTCATTTTGTAGTATCTTTTTACAAGGAAATATCTNACCCATCGACCTTGCCGAGAATCAAATTCACAATCTCACAAATGAAACCTAACTAAATTGCTCGCCGGACTAGTTTGTATAGTTATTTATATACCCCATTTATCTATCCTACACTATAGAGAAATATCCCGTGCTGAAATCTGTACACAGGTTTGTTATGATTAATCTGTGAAAATGAAGTTTAGCAAACCAGCTTTTTTCGGTGGCTAATACGTCACATTATATATCACATCATTTTGTATAGAAAAAAGGAAACAAAATGAATGATTATTCAAATGGGGATTGTTGTTATTGTTTTTTGTCTCAATTTCACAAAACCGGATATGGCTGATCCTACCATCGGTACTTACACTTGATCCGTGTTAATTGTATGATTTCGGGGGTTGAGATTGGGAGGTGG
>UZAN01040238.1:32630-44236 GCA_900618425.1 Echinostoma caproni
AACGCAGTTCTTAGTTTGCGGTTAACAAATTCCGCGATTGTATCCGTTTTGGATGGCAGAGAAATGTACACTGGCTTCTTCTCTGCGCCTACAAGTCTTTCCCTCTGACGGTGAAATTGAGACAGAAAACAATAGCAAAAATCTCCATTTGAATAGCCATTTATTTTGTTTCCTCTTTTCTATACAAAATGATGTGATATATAATGTAACGTATTAACCAGTTGATGAGTCACAGAAAAAAGCTTGTTCGCTAAACTGCATTTTCCCTTCAATGTGTGTCGCTGGTATATTCCGGGAATTAAAACAGACCAAGGACCCTATCGTACTACGCGGACTTAACAAATACGTTAAGCTTCGTACGAAATTGGCAGCGGCGGAAACTTGTGTTGAGTTCATCACGGAATGTTTGAAAAAATACCAGTTCCCCAAACTGTATTTTAAGTCTCTGAGAAGGAATCGAATCTGTATCCCACACCAAATCCTCATACGCCAGACTCTGAATGAAAAGGACACAATGGCTAGAAATATCGAGGAACTACGTAGAAACTTTGCCAAATCCACTCACGTTCTGGATTGACTAGCGTACGAAGAACGTAATCGTTGCGAGTCATTCGTGGAATCAGTGGGGAGGAAAGAAATCGAACGAAAGCGCAATGTGAAAATACCAGAAAAGATTACATACTTGAGAGTAACATTATGACAGATTATGAGTATTGGTGAAAAGACTAGGGAGATCATGCAACGAGTAAGATAATGGGAGCCAGTCTTGGGACAGAAAGGATCACACTTACTCATGTTGATCAAAGTGAAGTGGGACAAGAACCAAGTATGAATTTCCTTAAGGCTGTCTGAGAGCAATTGAGGGCAGTTTATACCATCGAAACGGCAATCAATCAAAATATCATAAGCATACTCGCAGACAATGAAGTTTAAAGGAATGAAGAACCTTTGGAAAGCATTAGAGCCCAGTGTTCCGAAATACTGCTGTCTATCATTTATTGAAGTAAACTGCATTTTATGGAAGAAGTGGTGAATTAAATATCAGTATTTGAATCGGTTTAGAATGATAGTCGACACAGACGTGTCCTACTGAGGCATCCAAAGAGATCTATTATTTCAATAACCTTGGTCGTTCAGTTGTTTCCATGCCTTCAGAGTTGAAAATATGGGGTAGAAGAAGCATGCGGCTGTATTTACCACCAGCGAACTCAGGAAGGCCGTTTGCAATGACTTTACTGTTATTCCGCAAAAGCACTTTCAGCATAAATCAGCCGAAGCAAAAAATGATTTAAAGTGGGAAGCTATCGGGTTTTGGTTGTAGTCCCGGTTACTCTGTTCGAAATCCTCCCAAAAGTATTTTTTAGCTCGGGACAGATTTTGGATTTTGTGTTTATAGAACTCACATTGTTGCTACCTCTCGTTTTCAAAAATATTTGGGTTCCGTTTTTCTCATATTTATCTTCAAAAAAAACAGCAATTTCTTATAAAAATAAGAAGTAGAACTACAAACTCAAGTTTCTAACTACGTCTTACAAACACAGCATAACCGTTTCTGAACGCATTCAGATAGTAAAACATCCGTAAGGTAACTTGGCGTTTCATGCATCCCCTATGCAGGTCAAACACGATAACCGTATTTATCGTATGCACAGCTTGTATGATATGTGTAATAGCTTCCCGTAAAATTTCTGCCTCCTCTCAAACACACTATATGTAATTAGGCATGTATTCTTTTATTAGAATGTGTTGAAACTTCGCCAGCGTAAGTTCTAGCTCTTGTCCGCATTCTTCACGTATCATATGGATCGTCTCATTTCACCATAGATCACACCAAGTCATTGCTTAAACACCTCTTTCATGTGATCAGGATTTGGCTAGGTTTTCTGGTTGACTTGTTCATAATGAGACGACAAGAGCCGTGATTTTGCATAAGCAGTCACGTGTAAATAATGCACACACACATGCATTGCTCAGGGTGCACACCTGTTGCGAACAGGAGTCGTTCGCATCCTCCGGTTTTTAATCAGACGATCAATAGTGAATCCTTCTTCGGTTGGATCAATGATAGACAGAATGCTTCTCCACCCGAAAGCGAGTTGAATGTTTGTGTTCGTGTGGTTTGCTGTTGTGCGTTCGTGTGTGTGTGTGTATGTAAGTGTGCGTGTGTGCACACGTTAAAGATGGTGTTCAATTAGGTGAGCGTTGCTGCATTTGGGGTCTCTTCACAACAGAAACTTCCGGGATCATTGAGTAGATGAGCCGTGAGTTTTTGCTTGAACTGAAACCACTCGCAGTGTCCCATTTCGATGCACATTATCGTTGCGTTATCGTTTGTTTCATTCTCGAGTTTACAATACATAAACCACTTACAAAGTAAAAACATTCTCAGTTTCGATAATATCCCTTGCTAATTATAGTGACTATTAAAATTACTGGTTTCTGCCTTTCATTTTTTATGAATAGTTGTCGAATAAGTCTGCCTCTGGTGCGTTAATTAATATGATTACCATGCATATTCATGTTTGCGATTTTGGTCTAATTTACTGACCAAACACTTTTACTTGGAGAATAAATATAACCGATTTCTGCGGATTTGAGTAAAATAGACAGGCAAACGACCATGAAATGAAATTGATGTCCAACTCTGATGCAATATTAGAATGAATTCGAACTGGTGTTTCATATGAGATTTGATGAAACGGAATAGAACGGCAACAAGCTTCTCTGTTGCTATTCACTGGTTTTTCCAGTTTCGCACATAAACCTAGCGAAATAAAAAGGGTAAATAAGGTTGGATAACAATCCTGAAGTCAGATTTTATAGCTTCTGATCCGGGTTATTCTTGAGTGCATGAACAAATCGGTTGGGCGGGTTTTTCCACGAGCTGTTCCATCATCAATTAAGTTAATAGCCATTGTGCTTGCGACAGTTTCACCAAAGACACTTGTTTTGTAGAGGAAATAATCAGTTAGACTAAGAGGTAAACTACAAGACAGTCAGTGTTCTATAAATTCGGTAAATCGGAAATATCGCCGGAGAAAGTTCTGAGCCAGGGTTAACGAAATACTGTGATGCCATCGATTACTTCAGAGAAGGTTATCATTCTACCATAAATCTGATGAAAATCTTGGCGGGACGCACTCAGTCCGTGATTATAAAGCTCAGCTGAAACATTTATTCTTATAAAAACTAAACACTATTTATCGCAGTGGAATGCACTTCAGGGTATTCAAATTCAAGTATGAAACTAGGTTAAGATTTAAAACTATTTTGCGATCATTTTATCACAAATTCAACCGAGAATCTACATTTTAGGTTTCACTAAAATAGGTCATTCTGGCTTATAGTGAAACGTATGTAGACAGATACTTAAGCACGAGAACCAGGCCATCTCAAATACTTCACACATAGTTTTAATCACTGTAGAAAAAACGAATGTCTCATGTGGACTAGTTATTTTTGTACAGCCGATAGTCTGGTAAACGCCATCGTCCCAATTTGTTAATGATTCTGACTACGACAGATGAACTAATAAATCCAGTGAAACTTGAAATTGCCTACAAATAAAATAGGACGCTGGATTTTAAAAGTCATGCAGTATTCGAGTCAAGCTGTAATGAAGCATAAACCATAAAGCAATGAAAGCAGTATTTAATACTTAAATTCATTAAGGGGAAAAGTAGAGATTAGAAGAAACGTAATTCAACTGCAATTGTGGTTTTCGTCTTATTTTTTAAAATTTCCCCTCGTAATTCTGTCCTAACTAATAGTTAATTACGTTATTTATCCCGTCTGTTTGTGTTCTTAACTCCCTTAGAACTAAATCACTGTCTATACTCAAAATTTGCTTGCTTTTTCAATCTAATTGTCATTATTCATATAATTTTCGGAAGGGTAACTTTTAAAATGTAAATTAACCCAGTTCGTTTTCGGAGTGACAAATTTATGGGGATATCATTGCGTCAGAAGTTCAAATTGTGCTGTAAACAAGCTCTGACCCAATACATTTACCTGATTAACCTGAAAATTAACTCTTTACGTGTTGGGCATCGATTGCTGTTATCTAATTTCTTTTTTGTCCGCCATCTATTTCAAGGTCATCACTAATCGATGATGGTCGAAATGGTCGACTGGGGTTCATATGTGATGACGATTATTTTATGAAAGACGCACTGAGAAACAATTAGGTACCAAACTTGTTGAGAACGTTTTCAATCAAACTTTTGAATCAAATGGAACCCGAGATTTAACAGACCGTAAATCGATTCCGAAAAATGCTGAATTTACTTATATTTTCCACTCTGAATCAAGCTTTTACAAAACTTTGATGACTGATATCGTAATGGACATCGTTTTTACTAGTTGCAGAAGCAAATCCGTTTCATTTTTAACTGGTTGATGGGCATCAGAAACTAGAATATTTTTATTCTCTAATCTTTGCTGGAATCTCGCCAAGATTTATTTAGATTTTGCTCCTGTGAAGTGACAATTAAAGCCTATGAAGACTTTAAATAATATAGTACTTTCTAATCTATTATCTACTTATTTCAACAACAAAAAAACATTTCTGTGTATTTTACTTACTTGCAAAACTTTCGATCTTTATTGCAAAACGTTTTGCTAAAAGTGTCCCCACAAAAATTGAAAAGCAAGTTGCTCACGTCCATTTTTGTGACTTTAACTCTGTTCAAGACGAACTTCATTGCATTTTTTAGAATGACTTTTGAGACCTAAAACTGTCCGTTTTCCTATTAAAAACTATGTATAATTTTCTATATTCAACTAGTTTATGAAGCTGTTTTAATTCAGATTGGCATTATCGTGCTTCCCACAGATAGATCATGAGTTCCATTCCCGCTACCGTCATCAAACATTTTCTCTTCTTTTAACCTCCCGTTGATCCCTTGATAGACGCGATATTTTTCCTAAAAATTAACTGCCCTCCCGAATTTTCAATAACAGGAGATAGGCATTTATATAGAACAAAACTGGTATTTAACTAGACTGAAAATATTTTCCGAAATTTGAAATTGGAGCTTGGAAGTTATGATCGCCGTCTCGACTATGGACTTACAATGACCAGGCAAGTATTCAATTCTGAACAAAATTCCTCGCTTCATTTTCTTACACACGATATTTTTCTACCCATTCAGCTCAGTGCCCAAGCCCTCAAATCGTACTATGGGTCTATGCCTAATTTGATAGCCGATTGGACCAACGAACAGGATAGCTACGATCCCAGATCCGGCCCAATAATACAAGGTAACATGGAGGATGACGTCCAGTTGTGTTTGAACCAAGAGACCAAAAGAGATCGCATTTCGAATCAGCTTAAAGCAACTCACCGAACTAAGTCCTATAATCTTGTCCCTACACCGGAGAATACGGCCCCTATGCATCCACGAGAAGCATTGGTTTGGAAACCGGAACATGAACCGGTTCCCACTTTCGGAGATTCCCCCGGTGGCTATCCGAATCGCGTTCTCTACGGCAGCCCAGAAAGTGAATCATTCATCTCGGAACAGACAGAACATGAAGAGTTGCCGCTCACATTCACTCAGGCAGCGGATGCGTTGAATAATTTACGACTTGACTGTCCTAATCCGGCACCTGTACGTCGACGTGAGACTGGAGCAAGAAGTGCAGAATCTATCTATGAGGGCGATGACACCTTGATTGAAGATAATGATCCAAATACGAACTTCGAGAAATTTTTCGAAGATAAAATTCATGAACAAAATCTTCTGTTGAAATTAATGCGAATGGAACAGAGGAACTGGGAGGGACGTATTGTGAACGCTCTACAATATCGAAATGAGGCAAGTCTAGAAAATACCTTGTTAAAAACAGTAGTGAAAATGGAAGCATGGGCTTTTACTGGTGCCTCTACCGAAAAGAATCAGTTTTACGACCCTTATTCTGGAATCACATCCTAGGGTATAAAGACACCAAACCTATGTGGATGAATATACTGTTATTTAGAGAGATGCCTGAAAAAACAATATACTAATATGAAATAACATGTTTGTTTTCTCTCTTGCAGCTAGAAAACAATCTTCGCATGTACCGACGACATCGTCAGCAGACACATTCGAGTAAGTACAAGGATACACGAAATACATACCTAGTTAGTCCCAATGCACCTTAAAAATAATCCTCTGGAACAGTTAATCAACGGATTCTGTGACAATTAATCGATTGGGTTTTAACAGACTTGACTTCAGTCAACAAACTGTTAAAGTTTAACTGAGCGATTGATCGTTTAATCGAAACCGTTTTTCTCAGGTTTCTTCTTCTAAGCCTTTCCGATATGAAGCATGGGATTGGAACAAAGCACTTTGTCAATAAAAAGGAGATAAGACGCTTAAAGTAGTATAATCACAAAATTCTCTCAGTGAATTACATTGTGCTGCAATAGTCGGTTCTAATAACTGCCAACGAATGAATTATAGTCAATAGAATGCTTGTTGTTTACTTGATATGTGCTATTTGCAAAGATAAACTTCATATTGCGTTTAGAGATTGTCATCTGAAAAAGGTACGCAAAATATACACAAAAATGAATGTCAGCCCCATAAGGTGATATTATTTTCCAATAACATTCTGACTTGATTAGCATCGTGACCAGATTCGTACGAAAAAAAAGAAAATGCTCACTTTCTCCCTTTTTGATTGCAATGAAAAAGAACTTCATGGCCTCTTTGACAACAACGGAACTCATTGCTGCAAAGTTTTATTTTTGTACCTCTGAAACCACTCGGATCTTGAACTACAGTCTGTGAAAATGAAATCCCTAACACAGAGCTGTATCGTCGAGGGAGAATAACTCGAGCATATTATCCATGAGAAATGGGTTCACCGAATAAATTTCCACAGTCCTCTCGTGATTCTACTTGTATGATAAGAACAAAAAGGATTGAGTAGATGATATTTAGAATAAAATCTTAAAGTCAGTCCTGCTTGCATCTCAGAATAAAGATCTATGTGGTACAAAGAGTTTGATCACATTGTTACTGTTTTCGGGTTTCACTTTGACCTCAATTTCCATATAAGGGATGCAAAGGTACTATACATTTTAAGAAGGGACTGAACCAGAACACTTTGACATGTTTAAAACGGCAATACAATACAAATGTAACACTATATGTACTACATATACTCATTATCACAGGATCCCCGTATCGCATTTCGTATGTTCAAAGAGGATTGCACCCAATTAACCAACAAAATATCGGACAGAGACGATTTAGCAGTTCTCGTTTCGCAAATCGACCCGGTTCAAATCGAGTTTCGGGAGACTATTCCAATTGGGGGTTCGGTAATCGTCGACCGGCAATCGGATTTTCCCAATACGCTTCCGGGTCGATGGATTCCATCGATGATTTGACCCGGAGTCCGATGTGGACTCCAGATGAATTGGATAAACCGAACGGTCAACTGCGACCCATGATGTATCACCATCTCATGCACAATCCGTACGCAATGCCCAAACCCGGTCCGGAGTTCGACGGACTGACATTCGTACCTGGAAAGGATAATGAAGGTAGTTGGTTAGGATTAGAAACAATTTTTTACCGTCAAACAATTATTTTTTGGATTTTTCTGAGTCTATATTTATTTCAAAAGAGAAGACCATACGGCAATACTGCACGATTTATGTCCAGCACGATTTCGCTGCATCTAAACGTGGTTCATACTTCAGAAAATACAATGTTTATATAGGGCTTTAGCATAGCAACAAAGTAAAGCAAAACACATTGAAAACAGACAAAATATAAAAGAGGGAGGGGTAAAAGGAACGATATCACCAGGGTAGGGAGAGATTAACATAAAGTTCTTTTTGCTGATACAGGGGGAGGGGCTTCCATCGATTAATCACAATCGCTTCGGCAAACCTTAGCAATCTCGCGAATTGTGACTTGTAGACAATTCGAAACGCTGTGCCTCGGTCGATCTGGTGTTGCGCCATCAGCAGATGTCGAGCAATTGCTGAGACTGTGGTCTTGTAGTTTCAACCGTTGTTTCTATGCGGCGGACTTGACCTCAATTGGGTCAGCTGATTTTGGGCCCAATTCGGAATATATTTCACCACCCGATTGCGTAATTGTCGCTCTGTTCGGCCCACGTAGGTTGCTCCGCAACTACATTGGAATTGGTAGATTAAATTAGAGTTGGCGTACAGAGGCAGACGTTCTTTTGCCGGGGTGTGGGTATCCCGGTTGTCCGGTAGACGATTTGGGGGTCGGCTGCGTAGTAGGTTTGAGCGATTTCTGACCTCAGTCGTTTGTAGAGCAGGCGGCTTACGTCATCACCTTTGAATTAAAGATGCAATGTGACCCTCAATTGGGGAACTGACGCAATCGGTTATTCCGCGATTTTAGGTTTGCTATGCTTATTAACAAACGCCTTGGTGTAAGCGCTTTTTACTAAAAACTCCCGAAGGTTTTGCAGTTCTTGTTCAATTCTGTCTTCCGTGCAGATTTGCCTCCTTCTGTCAAATAAGGTCCGAACAAGACTACGTTTATACTCGAGGGGCATAAAGCTCTCGAAGTATAAATATTGGCTTGTCCACGGTTCCTTTCGATAAACGGATCGAGCAATCGTTTCATCCTCTCTTCTGGTCATACGAATGTCAAGGAAATTGAGTGTGTTGTTGGATTAATATTCCATTGTGAAGTGTATAGTTGGATGTATTTTTTTATATATATTATATATATATTTTATAAATTTATATATTATATTGTTTATATTTATTTATTACTTGCGGGAGATTCAGAGGTTATCTCAAGTAGTAAACAACATTGATTATTGATACGAAGTAGATTTAGACGTAAATGGCTGAAAATATTTGGTACCAGATTGCTGTCACAAATACGAAAATAAAATATTAATAAACAGTTTTCTCATGGATTAGATGATGAACGACTAAATTTGGCCTAGATGCAGTCAAATATCATTGTTATAATATTGAATGTTGGTATTGAATTAGTTCACGTTGCAGCCACTGTCATACTGGAATCCGTGGAGTTCCGTTTCCACGCAAAGCTACCATCAGTCGCCTTTGGTATTAGGAAGCTTAATATGTAAACTAATTGCCTCTTGTTAAATGAGTGAACTGTTTCGTATTACTACTTTGCCCTATTAGTTTTCCTATTTTTACATGTCTATTGATTACGATGAGAGGTAAATTACCGTTTATCTAAACAACAGCTCTTCGTAATTTCGCATTAAACTTGAAAACCCACCATACAATGCAAAAGTCCTCATCTATTTGCTACAGTTTGAATGATTTCTATGGTGACCGTTTGGTCAGCAGTTGAGGGATTACAAATAGTAATAATTGGTTTCTGATTGCCGGAGCGAAATTTCCCTTAAAGCCAAAGTTTCTCTTCTTCACTTTTGTTTTTCATGAATCATGCACAGTTGATATCCTTTTGACAAATCCCTTGTATCTCCTCTATTTGATTTACCCCAAATAAGTTATTTACACGTTTCAGTGTTACTTGCCATCTAGCCTGCCTACAGATCCAAGAGGATTATTGTGCAGTTAGTTCTAGGATTTTGATACCACAAATCCCAGCAATTTCGGACAAAAGGGGAACCCTGATAAATGCACGACAGAGAAACTCTGAAAGATTAAATAATTTTGCAATATCCAGTTGATAATTAAGGAACTAGAACAAAGAACATTGGTTATATCCAAACCACTTCGCTCTATTTTTGGTGTTAGAGTGGAAAAGTAGAGAGACTTACTTGACGTTCGTTTTCATTGCTTTTCCTCAATGTACTTTTGTTAAAAACAAGCCCCTTTTTATTATTAAGAGTTTAATGTTGAAATCGTGACAAGTTTATCAGCCCCGGTGGGATTCAAACCTAGGCATGGACGCCGCTTACGCCTTGCGCTTACGTTCTACCGTCTGCGTTAGGAATTAAAGAGTTACCTTCTCACATCTGAATGACCGGTTTATAAGTGGGTTCGAATCCCACCGAGGCTTTTTAACGTTTCACAATTTCAACGTTAGACTTCAACCTACCAAAAAAAAATTTAAACACAAAGACTTACCCCGAAAATGGCTTGGAGCTGTTCGTAACATACAAGAAACACCCTACCCATGAGTGTCCCGTTTTCAATAAACGATGAGTTACTGTTTGCTTTGAATACTTTTCTTGATAAAACCCACATAAAAACGCCACACCGTTTTTACTTGAAATATATTATCACTGCGCTGAAGAACTGCAGAAAACAACCGAGGTGTAATTACCGTTGACCTGCAATAATCGTCAATACCATTTCAAAGCTACGGTTAAGTTAAATCACTCTGCTGGTTAATTTTATGGTGGTACATAATCTATCCATCTCTACTCATATGACACTTTAACTTCAGAAAACCTGAAAGACTAAAATCGTTCGTTTTGCAGGTGCTTTCCGAATGGACTTCGACAAATCCTTACCAAGTCGACACTCTATGTTTGACATCACGCAAACCGGACCGTCTTTTGTTTCTCCCGCGCCTTACCCCGACGCGTATCCGGAACAACTGACGCAACCGTCACCCATTACATCCCCAGAAACCAAAAGCCCTCATCCAAATCGGCGAGTAAAAAGCGTCTACGTGAACTCCAATCGACGGTTTCCACAAACCACTGTTCTTACTCAGGCCATAAAACAGCCAAACGACCCGGCCCAAATAGAGGAGGATTCCGCTGAGCCAACTAATACATTTGCTCCCGAAGCACCGGAACCTCTTCGTATGGACTATTTGACACATGTTTCACGTGCGGACATACGGCGGCGGATACATGGATCAGAACGACAACGACCCTATTCTCAGGATCGAATTGGTCCAGAGCAGACAAATCAGAACGTTCGTAGACGCCAGGGAGTATCAGAGATTCAACAGTTGCGTGAATCACGAGTTAAAAAAATCATCTCACTTCAAGACATGGAGAATATAGATCTCTTTTCAGAATCTGAGTGAGTTCATATCTTGTAACTGCCTAAAATATGCTCTTTTATACTGTGAATGAAATTTCATAAAGGTCTTAGCATTGAATCACAACGTTTCGAAAACAGGTCGAAACATCTAAAAAGGATAAACACGTGATCTTTGATAACTGTATAATATCAAACTTGATTACTGAATAAAGGATGCCTACCAACACCTCAAGTAATATAAATAGTGAAGCTAAAAGGACAATATATACCATTCTCAACTGCTTCATTAAAAGATTTATTCGGAATAGGTTGACGCCTATTTGTTTATAAAAAGTGCGATAAAAAAGAACTTCTGATAGACTGTTTAATACCATAAACGCCGTGCATTCGTAAATGAAATTACAGAAGACTCTGCAGTTCGAAGGAAATTGAGGGCTTTTGCGTATTAGTTCTATTGCACAATACTTCACCGGCCTGGCCAAATATTCTTTCAGTGTTTATAGCATTATTTGATTTAACCTTAATGGTGCTGACAGGTGAACCTTCTATCATGTTGTTTGACCAAGGTTTCTGGGATGTGCCACATTTTGGTTGGGCGATAGACCAGCGGCAGATCATTTGATTATATATATATATATATATATATATATATATATATATATATATATAA
>UZAN01040238.1:44643-77391 GCA_900618425.1 Echinostoma caproni
TGTATTGGCCTGATGAGAAGTACGAAAAAAAGATGTCTTTACCACTTTCAGACTTTTCTGACAGAACAATATAATTCATGATTTTTAATAAATGGATTTTTAAACATGAGAAACACTCTACATTTGAAAATTTGAATAAGGATATCAAAAGTTTTGGTAATGTTTCTGTGCATTTTTATTACAAAAATCCTAATCATGGTCATTGAAGTAGTGGGTAACGTGTTCCATTTAACGTAGGCTTCAAACAAAAGAGTACGTGTGCAGTCAGTAATTCTCTTGGAAGATATCTTTTTCTCTCTGACATGCAGTGTCAGGTTTTCCGGACCACCATGCCGGTGGTCAAATCGGAACTAATGACGCCCCTGGATTTTTTTGTGAAAAGTCAAGTTATTCATGCTGAAAACCCGGTGGGGAAATTAACATAATGATTCTATTTTGCGTTTTCATTCAGATACCCGGTTGATGACAACGCACAATCATCCATGAGATATCGTCAAAATTCAGCAGATCGATCAAATCACGACCCGAGAAATCCGTCACCAGAACCAGAGTCGAGAAACAAGAGCAGATTTCCACGCTCAGGTACACCAGTAGAATCTGCCGATTCCGACTCACAAGATCAACCTTTGAACAGTCCAAGCTTGCGAGCCAGTAAGCCAATCACAGGGGGACGTCTCAGTTCTGTATTCGATCCTTTGGTAGAATACTCTGAAGAGGACATCGAATCTGCTCGCACAAATACACCAACGAGTGGACTCCCCCAAAACGAAGGACCGGAATCTATTCCGGAAGCCGCACCGATTCGTCTAAAATCTTCACCAACGAACAACGATGGGATGGTTTCAAATCGTTCGCTTTCGCATTCCTCCTCCCGTCCGGAACGATTACCCGAATCTGGACAAAACAATGAAAAGTCTGTTGACGATCCGTCGTAGGTTAATCTCAGTCATTCTAATTATCCTCTTACAATTGTCTGTTTTTTTTGCCGGTTCGGATTTTTCGTGTTCCGTTACCCTCCACTACTCTCCGCGGTCATCGTCTGTGTGCTGTCCGCATTATCGCTAATCCACATCCTCATTGTATTGCATTATGTCACATTCTGACTTCATCATCATATGTGAATACTAAAACTGTCGGTTGATCACCGCTGTGTCATATGAATCAGTGAGACTACTTCAGATGAAAAACTTTCATCCACATGGAGTAAAACTGATGCGTAACTATCAACGCATATATATTTATGTCCTAGACTCCCAGTCGTAATGACTGTGAAATCTGCCGCTTTGGTGTTCTGCGTACGTTGTTTATCGCATCCCGGAGTAACGTGTGAACATCTATCATGCATAGGGGATGTAAAGTGTAGCAATTCTGTCTACGTATCATTCAATGTAATATGAAGAGAGCACTTTCACAGATATCTTTGTCTTTTCAAGACTTAACTGGGTAGTTAGCATTATGTGTCCTTCGAAAACAATTCGAAACAGTGCTTGCGTTAGTTCATAAGGGATACTGATTTTGCACACTTGTCTCAAATATTCCCGGAACCCAGATCCATTTGGAACCATCCTAACAAGAAGACCATGTATCATCAGTGGGGGGGCAGGTTGAACTTAGTTGTTTCGCTCCATCTTCACAACTGGTATAACAAAAATTCATGGGAAAGTTCTATCAGCACCACAGTAAATTCTGACGTGTAATGATGCATATTTTTACTGTTGTAAAATATGCGATGTAATTTGATGGGATCCAAAAGTCATATCACATATTGTAATTTTTGTTATAAACTAAAGAGAAAATTAATGTTTACTAGGTCTTAGTAGGAAAAAAAGCAAATATTCATTTTTTCCTCACGATTATCAAATACCCAGGTTATCTAACTAATTCGAGTGTGTGGCACATTTGTAGGAGTTACTGGTGTGTGAAGACCCGTATCGAAGATAAACGTTCTAGTTAAACTTTCATTCCTTCTACGCCAGGTTGAAAATCAGGAATATAATCGACACTTGTGCGCCATTTGATAATCTATACCTTATAACCATTGATGCATAGCTCATAAACCGTCATAGTGTTCTTTTTTAGCTAAATCAATCAGGAGTCTAACTTTCCACAGTGCTGTGTTTAGCTAATTTAACAAAATTTGTAGTTGTACAGGATTAACCACACTTAATTTTCATGTTGTTGGTTAGTAATGTGATAATGTTATATAGAATTTACCTCACTGTAAACATATGTGACTTCACTGCCATGGGGAAACTGGCATTGTGAAGCTAGCAACTTTATGCGGCACCCTATTGAGCAGATAACGATGAATTTCTGACGCTGCCCAATTCGCATCGCATTCCATGGTATTACCTGTCAATTACAGCAGATTTTCAGCTGTACATACATTTGACACCAACAACCCAATAAGCTGCAGTCTAATTCCTATTTGGCAGTACTGACAACTGATAATAGCTACTCGGGAGATGTGACGCTCGTGTCACATGGTAATAGTTGTAAACCGATTACTCTAAGTTTTCCGGTAACCCAATAAATCTGTTGTGGCTGAATGAAGATCAATGAATTCAAAAGGATTCCATTTCGCCTGTTCGCCGAGCTTGGCAATTTGTTTGGAAACGTTTCATCACCAGCCGAGGTGACATCATCGGTACTTGTAAAGTGAAGAATTCAAAAGGATTCAGAAGCCCTCATCCCTAGTCAAATATTCAGTCGTTTTCTAAGAATTAACTTCTAACTGTATACCGAGTCTATTACCACTGATTCGAATTGAATGTGTGCAAAAGGAAACTGATTTTAATTATAGCATGAGGAATATATTTCAATTTTTGGAGTTAGTTAAAACTTGAATCTGAGACTAAGTTTTACAGTTCATCCGGGGATAGAATGCTAAACAACTCCTACCCCGCCCTTAGTGACTGGTTCAGCAAGAACAGAGGAGCTCCCTGTCTCTTGTTATTCTTCTCCACCAGTATTTTTCACCAAGATTTATAAAACTGCTTTTGGTGCCCTATGTCTCTAAAAGACCATCACAACTTGTATTTTTTTCTGAACTGTTATTGAATTGATTTGCCCTAAATACGTGTGAGTAAATATTGGATCATGTTTTACATAACTAAACGCCCGAATGTTGTCCAATTACTGCATTCGGTAAAATTACATTTTGCCTACGATGCTAGATGGAAGGAGAACAAACATATAAGGTACAGCATTTTCGTTGTTGTTTTGTCCGATATTTGGAGCTCAGAATTGATCCTTATCTTTCGGTGATCTTCTGATTATGATGGAACATAACTTGGCGATTTACTCAGTCAGCATAGACGTGTATTTAAGACGCAGGTAAACAATATATTTGTAGTGTTGATTACAAATGGAAAATCAGATGGAGTAGTAATTGATTGGAATGAAAAGATCTGGATTATTGAAAATAAAGTTCTAATTCATCACACTGGAATTGGATTAGATCCCATGAGACCTGATGTGATATCTGATTAAAGCATTATCTAGAAAATTAAATGTTTCCCTTTGGCACTGCGATTAACTTACTACAGTACAGCTCAATAGTTTATGATCGCCCGATTTTACTCTATTATTGATAATGACATAAACCAACCTTTCTACGGCCATCCTCAACAGCTCAAATGGGCAATCCATCGGATGAAGAACTTCGTTTTACCTGAGTTCCAATCCCCGTGGATTAAATAGGTATGCAGCGTGGTTAATTCCTGGTAAAAACGATAGAGTTGCACAGTGCTTCTGATGCATTTTGTGAGTGACCGACAATGTAAGTCTGGCGTAAAGATTCCTCAGCTTAGGGCTCGATCAGTTCAATAAAATGGAATGCTCCTATCAGGCAACAACTCATGAAAACGAACATGAGTAAGCCAGATCATGGAATAAATTTGGAAATGGGAATAAATCCAAGTTCATAAACAAGGAATAATTTGGCTCTGTGATTGTTTCGTATTTCTACCTAAAATTACTCATTATCGCTTGCTTAAATCATTTGGAATGGATTCCATCTCTCATCTTGTTCAATTAGAGAAAACCAACAAATACAACATCGAGGTAAAAAAAACTAATTTCCATCAATCTGCCATTAGACAAAATGTTAAACGGTCAGTCAACTACAATCCGACATCTAGAAGCAAACAATGAAATTCAGATAAACATTCAATTTCGGTTTCGAGTATCTTGAAATATTTTGAATAAAAGGAATGTAAGAAGTTACTTTCAATACAGTTGTTGAGGCAATCAACTCAGAAAATGGATGTTGGCTTGATACGAGCTTTTATTTACCACCAAACATTACTCGTCTGTGTAAGTTTAAAAACGCCTACAAAACCATAGCGGTAATAAAAGGGAGTAGATATTTCAACCAATGAGTTCTAACGTGAACATACTTACATTTTACATAGACCAAGCAGCAACCTCCAAAAAATACACCATTATAACCATGAATTATCTCTGACGAAAACATTCTAGTTTTTTGGTACCTGATGCAATGGTTGCGTCCAAATTAAATCTAACGAAGGGACAAAAAGTAAAATAACAATATAGTACCCAAGCATGGATTCAAAACTAGAGCAGGATCCTCATCTGTTCATGTCAGAATTTCTTGAAACGCATCAAGAACCTAATCAATAATGAAATGAAAACGTGTTAAATAAACCTCAAGGAAAATACCCAAAAATCATGAACACCGTGGACTAAGATCATTCTGTATATGGCTTTTCCTTTCAAAAAGGACTTAATCTGTAGTAAAATGCCATCTTTAAATTGATGACTGCTCTGGACGACACATGCCATCAACTGTAACTTTTGATTCGTTTCTTTTTCTGCATTCAGTAATGAAAAGCAAACCAAGAGAGTGCCGTTACGCATCATTCGTCCGGGGCAATCCTCAAACAGTGAAGCTAGAAGCGCATCCACCTGTGAGACAGAAACAAAACTAGCCCTCCCTGTGAAGGGACGAAGTGCTTCCATGGACCCGTTATGCGAATCAAGCCCAAACGATCCGAGAGCTCAGTTTCTCTCCCAGGCAAACAAAGTGTCCATGATGCCAAAACTTGTGCCTATTGAAGTGAAAAGTCCATTCGGGTCCCTGGAAGAACGCATATCTGCTCGGAAGAACGCACAGGAGACTATCTGTGTTAATAAACCAGTGCGGCTTATCTGCTTAGGCCCATTGGATGGATTCAAAGTGGAGTTTCACTATAACTCTCAACAGTTTGGCGATACTTGTGAGGCCTCACAGATAACAACACCTCCCAATTGGCTTGGTGTCTGCTATGGAGACTGCAACGTGTCCGTGTACGATTTGAAGGTTCGTCTGCTATTTAGCACGAAAAATGCATTTAAATGCTGACCAACTGAAGATAAGCAATAGTTGTAGCAACTGGGAGTATTCTATAGTTCACATACCCAAAAATTATACAAAAACGATAAAAAATCTCTTTTGTTTAGGAAGATGCAGCAGTAAAGCAAAAATCCTGAAAACCCTTGGAAACACTCAGTGCAGCTGTTTCGTCCTTGTTAGGATATATATCCGTAAGTCCCTCCGGATCCATATTTGAGCACCAGGGGTTGTAAATGAGATGCGCCGGACTGACTCTCAACACCTTGCTGCTACACTTCAACGCTACTTGATATGACGCTTATACGTCATTGTTGGTGAAACTATCGACAGTGCAAACAGTATCAGGCAGTTATCGGCTCTCAGAGGGTTGACTTTTAATCTGAATCACAGTACCATTGAACAGGAAATTGGCATCTGCTTGACCCCAACTTTAGCAAATGGAACGGTTCGGGAGATTCGGTTACTTTAGGAAGTTGAGTTCCTCGAGCAGATTCAGTGTTAATCACAATTTAAAAGTATTCAATGCACCGAGCAACTATTCCCCCCTTTCATCTTCAACTGTTGAGAGACAGTCCACATAAGAGGAAGGGTTAACGCGTTGGACTAATTATGTCATGTTCGGTTTCGAGTGCAGGTGGATCCCAATATATTATTCCTTATAAGGATAAAATGTTTGCGCAATACATCCAAGGCTTGTCATTGGTGAATGTCCTGTTGACTTTAATTGAAGTGTTCACATTCAGAAACAAAACAAACCCATCAAACCACACCATGTTTGTTCATCATTTACTACACTCTTTACAAAGCTGATATGGGACAGGTTAATGAGCGACTAGCACAACACTATTTACATGTAAGCCAACGAACCACCACATGTAGGACTATACATCCGTGGGTAGAATCTGTAAGCATCTTGTGGTATCACATATTACTTGCTTAAAGGTGATTCATTTATGCGAAAAACTGAAACTGCATTTGTTTAATGTTTACTTTGAAGTAATTTTTTGTTCACGAAGTTTGCTTCTAAACTAGCAGAAACTGAGTGAAGCGGTACGATAAATAGCCAATACCAAAATCGGTGGGCCGAATTCGACAGAGTTTTCAAATGAATACATAAATCAGCATGTTCACACTCTACACTGGCATCTCTGCACCGATAACTTTATGTGCATGAAAGGGTATTCCACTTAAGCACTGATAGTGGCATTCACGATTTAGGCTTATAATCAAAAGATGCGATCCTGAATTAAATAATCAGCGGGCACATTTATGACCGAAAGTGAATTGAATACAGTTTAATTACCACAATCTATCTTTTAAATATCACAAAATACCGAATTCAATTAATATGGTTACTCTGATCAATACCAAATTAGGAAGTGTTTGGTTTTATTGAGATCCATCGATAGTCTACAATCTACGCAGAACTGCCCAGGGTAAATAAAATCCCAGCACACATGATCATTATCTTTCACACGTTTTCACATGTCTCATATCTCAAACGCATCAATCGTTTTTATACCGATTCTGAGATTCAAATACTTTCTCAATATCCAAACCAAAAGGCCAAACTGACGTATTCGGTCTTTGAGAGATTCGTTAAACTCGTTTTGGGGAAATCAAGCGAACAAAAAATAGATACTCTGTTTCGCAAAGAATACTTTGTGATGATCGACAAACAGCGCTGACCCGCTGTTTCATCTTTTATTGGTTTTCTGAGTACAGTGTACTTTTTGTGTCCTAACAGTAGCTCGAGCTAATGAAGTGCATCGAAGATGGACGAAATAATGATTTCTCAAGTAGTGGAAACCAGACTGGGGACCAAAGATAGTATTGGAAACCTTTACAAATCGACTAAGCCAAAAAATACATTCTGAGATAATCTTTATGTTGTATCGGTGGTGAATAGGCTATCGTGCTACATTAGAATAACAACTACGATTGGATGAACGGCCATTGTTCGTAAATTTTACATATTTCTTTCCAATAGTTGCAGAAGATTATGTGCTACTTTGGTGAAATTCGAAAAACTTTTTCATGGATTCCGGTTCTGAAAACCTCTGAATCCTCGTTCGTAATGGAACCCACGAATCTACACTGATTACGCCTCCAAAGAAACCCCGCAAAACAAGCTGACATATGTGGCTACACTTAAAGCTCTGATCAGTTCTCATTTGCGCAATAAAAAACAACTAAAAACGCACGTGGACACCAGATGCAAAATGAGCTGAGTACCACAGTACACTTCACGTAGAATCAGCCGTAACTCTGCTGATAAAGCCTACGCAACATAGATTCTTAGGTATCATACGAGTGTGGGTTTATCTCCAGCGGCTGTCCTCTCCAAAGTCAGATTGTATGAAAAATTAATGCGTCATCGGAAGCATTTGAAAAATATTTATTTCCGTTGTTTTTAAAGGCTTCCCGTACGTCAAAATAAATTCTATATGCCGAGAGAAACATTACTTCCTTAGTTTGTAGGACTACTTGCCAACATATCACTACAAAAACTTTTTCCGCACATACATATCTAAGGTAATGTACGATTCACGGTGATAAACAGTAATAATCAGCACTGCCTTTCACATTTTCTTCTATTGGCACACTGCAATAAACCGGAAATGTGCACTCTGTCAACTGAAGGTCAGTGACAGTTGTCTCTTTGGCATTCTTATCAGCTGTCATCAAGGTGGTTCTAGTTCAAACGCGTGCTACCAGTCGCCATCTGTCTTTTTTTCGTCATGTGGCTTCTGCGAAGTTGGACTAATTGATCACACTGTCGGGAGGTGGAGGAGTGTTGAACCGCGATGGGAGGATCGGCACGTATTTCTCATATTAGGCTGGCTTAAAGCCGATTTTGTGTTGATTCATCGACAGTGAATGGAACTTTACCATTCTATTGAATCTAATGGACAATATCTATTTCGCATGTCAATTGATTCTTTTCATACGCTATCTTGATTCACAAAAACTGTGGTAATTGATGGTGTTACTTCTAATGTTCAGTTAAGAAATAATGAATTTTGATTTGTCTGTCTGATTGTCCGTTTGACCGAATTTGTGAACAGTTTTAAGTTTTTCGAATGAATTTAGCGAAAGAATGCACGTCATATTGGTGGGTTTGTGAATCTTTGATCAGTTGCATCACAGTAACCTTTTTGTAACAACGAAATTTTTCACAATTGGTGAAGGGGTAGCCAGATAGAAGCATTTAATAAAATATCGTGATCAGTACCTGGAACACCCTTCCATCTCACGTTGTTTGTGTACCAACTATTGAATCTTTCAAGCGGAGACTCGATGAAACTTTGGTACACCTCTCCCTCCTACACCATCAAAAGCAAACTCAAATTCATTGAGGCCTACAATCTCTAATTTCTCTTACCTGGAACTGTATGTGATTACTTTTCCCCCTGAAATGATTCAATTGTGTTAATATCCAATGGGGAAAGAGAAACATGAGCTTGTAAGTAATTCCCATAATATAACTTTAAGTTTGACTCGATTTATTCCCTAGTCCATTTTATCTTCATTCCACAGTCCTGGGAGTGTCTTGCTCACTGTGAGGAACACATGCGTTACTCGCAAAGTCCGGTGATTGCCCTGTTACCATTTGTCTCACAAGGTGCTTCAAGCAGGTGGTCTGCATTCCCCAGTGTGGATTTCGACACGTCCAACAAACAGTCATTTGGACTGCTCTGTGTGGTACAAGAAGACGGAAATGTGACGCTTTACAATGTGGCCGTAAGTATCGCCTTGAGTCACTTAACTAGTTACAGTTTTCACACGGGTGCTGCAAGAGATGGTTAAAAAAATACTTGGTTTTTATAACTTTGTTTTATGAAATGTAAATCATTGGTATGCATGTGAATTAAATTCACATTCATATAGATTCATCAACGATCGGTTTTCTCATGTACGCGGAAAATAGAAAGACCATTATATTTTAAAAATCATATCAAACTGTATTATTTCTAATTGAAATGCTCATCTGGTCAATGCATATAATCTTTATATCTGTTTATATGGGAAATTGTCTTCTCTCCGGACCTGAAGCTGCACCTGGTGCACCTCTTCATCACCAGAAAACTCTAGAAATCAGTGAGTGAGAATCAACTCCTGGGTATCATCAGGTTTATCCAGCCATTTTTATTATGAACCGTGGTCAGTTTCATTTTGTTCTAACTGAAAATGCCATCTATCGATGATTTGTTTTTGTTCTCTATTGGGGTCATGAACCAAACAAGGAAATAAAGAAAAGAATAGAAATCGACAGCATGCTGAGTGATACTAGGATAAACGTCTCATTCGTGGAAATCCAGATACCTTTGGCAGTTAAAAGTATGCACAGATTTCACAGTCCGTCATTTTGTCCAATTTGTGCATTCGTCTACCAGACCGATGGCTGCAACTCCGCCACATTGCTCAACAATCCGTCCCACATACACGTTCAGTGCTATGCGGAAAGCAATTCTGGAGTGCAGTCGGTTTGTATTTCTCTTCTACTTTTAATGAATAATTGTCAGTCTCAACTGGCTGAAACGACTGAATGGCTCGGGCCTACATGTGATTCTTCATGAGTGGTTGGAGTTTGCGGTTACACCAAAGACGTCTCATGTACAGCCATAAACTTCTCTCTTGTGAACATTTTCGCAATTTATCCTAATCTGATTATTCAGGAGAGGGGCTACCAGCCTGAGTAGGAAAGTTCTTATCGACGCTAATATCTTTTTTAGAAAATGGGAAAATCTCTAAAGTTATTCAGATAGACACCTAACTGTTGAACATTACATACAACTCACCATTGAAAATGTTATAAAAGTAACATGTCTCAAGCCTCCCGATTCCCGATGAAGATGGAAGTGCATAAAATCAACGGTGTTTGACTAGTTATATTGTATCTGCTCTGATTCTGTTCCACAGGTGTTATTCTTACGTGTAACTGACAAAGAATACAATACATCTCTACCTACAATGAAAACTTTCCCACGAAAAGTTTTCGGTTCTGACTAATGTTTTTGGTAATCTGTGATCCCTCTTTCTGTGCAGAACCATCGAGTTTCTGGTCGATATGCTATTAAACAAAACATCAAATACGCCACTCTGCTTCCGCAACCACGAGTCATACAGAATTGTCTCTCACAACTCGTGATTGCTGTCACTTCACTGGGAAACCTGATTTGTTTACAGTGGAATTTGACACGTTATTTGCGAGAAAAAGACAATGAACGTCATCCTCAGTGGGAAGCAGAGAAGCATGAATTCGGGCTCAACATATTCAGTCGAGTAAGTCCCGTTTCCATTGCACAAAGTTTCACACACATGTTGATCAGAACCTGCACTCAGCGAGTTGATATCTCGAATGATGGATATGATAGGAATTTCGATAACCGCAGTGTATCCCATTGCAATATATTTGTGTAATTTTTCGAAGCAATAATATCATGACGAGTCTTCAAATTCAGTGCCTCTTTTGCGATTAGTGTTGATTTGTGAACTAAAACAACAGAAGAAAAGCAAAGACTGAAATCACTACGTGAATTCATAAATAAACATGAAATAGCCTGAATAGTTCAGAGAAAAATTCAGACATGTATGACAAGTTTACGGTAGCATGCTTAGATTAACCAAATTGATTGTTAAGAGACGAAATCTGGATAAAATTGAAATGAAAATTACAAATTCGAATTTCACCGTTTTGATGCACATGCATCCAAAGGGTGACTACCAAATCATCTACCACTAATTTTGTTAACACTTTCTCCAATTCCTGACTTTTTGACTAATTACCGTGGAGATACTACACTTTTTCCCATCAGTCATTAGCCAAAACTCCCTATGCTTTAGCCACGACCCGTAGTCCTTTAGCTTTGACGTAAAAACTTTCGTCATACCGCTGAAGACGAGTTAGATCAAAAAGTATCGGAATATTCGGAGGTCAAGGAATGTTGAAACATGTTATTTTGTACAAATGTTGATGTTGGTTTGGGAATGAGGTGTGGCATGCTGCACCAAACGTTGATTGGAGAAGGCTCAAACGATGTGCACGTATCGTCAAACCATTTAACACATCTCGTACAGCCTCAGTGTTTCTGTATAACACGCGATAATCCTAGGAGTAAAAATCGCAAGTGTAACTCAAACGATACATTGTTTTGCATTCACACGCCCTGAAATAAATCGCAAGTTATATGCATACCGTTTCGTACATCCACTTAAGGGAAACTCTGTTTTTGATATATAGATACATCAAAAGGTCGAGGATAATAAACATTGCTCACAAAAGACCCCTTTAGAACACTGTTTCCCAAGAAGCTATGGACGAAAACCGGTAATAATCAAGCCTCGACCATGGTAATTATAACTTACGTTGCATCGTTAATAAACTTATGATATTTATGAGGGTGTACTTCTACGAACGGTTTGTCATCCTCAGCACGTTTTTGCATCCCCTTCTGATGAGCAGGGTTCACTTGTGAATGCAAAACAATGTATCGTTTGAGTTACGCTTGAGATTTTTACTCCTAAGAGTATCACGTGTTATACAGAAACATTGAGGCTGTACGAGATGTGTTAAATGGTTTGACGATACGGGCAGATCGATTAAACGTTCTCCAATCAACATGTGTTGAAGCATGCAGCCCCCACACCTGATTTCCTAACTAAGCTTTTCAACATCAACATTTGTAGAAAATGATTTTTTTCAACAACCGTTGATTTCAGAATATTCCGATTCTTTTGATCTGACTCGTCTACTGCGACGTGACTAAAGTTTGTGCGTTGAGGCTAAAGGACTACGGGTTTTGGCTAAAGGAATGTAAGTCAATGCTAAAGGATTGTGGGTTTTGGCTAAAGCTTGATGGGAAAGGGTGTTGTGCTTGCCAGCGTGTTGTCAGTGTCATTGTTGTTTCCCTCCACGGCGAAGCAGTCTGCTCAAAAGTTCTCAACTGATGAATCCCAGCGAGCGTTCACAAATATGTTGTCAATTTGGTGCGTTGGCCTATAATCGATGGACTCTGAAGTTAGTGAGAACTGTTTTGAAACCGAAAGCAGGCCTTCGTAACAATGAGTCGATTGTAGTCTGTCAAAGTTACTAGGCTGTCACCACTATCGCATCTTTCACCGAGACCGAATTTCCCCAATCTGTTACCCATGATCATCCATAGGGCCCGCGCGGGCATTCCCGTCTGATTCGATTGACTGAGTTGTGGAATGTGTTGCGGAGGTTGTCTGCTCAGCATGTGGGGTCTGAATATGGACTACAATTACTGCCATATTAAGTGGTATGCTTTGAAACCAGACTGGAACGATCCTTAATGAAATGCATTCTCAAGAGATCAGAGCACTTTGTTCTCGACTTTTCATTGCAATTACAGCCCGATGGAGCCCAAAATTCTCTCTTGGCCTACTAGGATGCGTCTACATTAGTTACCTGGACATGTCAAGCGTCGCAGTTAGGTAGATGTACCTGAGAGAATCAGGCTATGTCGATTCCATAATCGTGGAATGTTCACATAGTGATTCACCTACTGTCTTTGTCCAAAGGGGCTCTCATGTTCCATGAAGCTATTTAAACTTGTCACCTGCTGTTGAGGTTCGTGTTAAGATCACTCAGGCATGTTTGAAAAATATGAAATATACATTGGCTCATCGTGGCCCTTGTGAAGTGCAGGATGAATCGCAACTCGGAGATAATGTAGCATGATCAATCCGCATTTCAGGACCCAAATCCATAAGGATCCACGGGAAAGTGACACAAACTAGCATCCATAATGTCATTTAGTTTCTTAACGAGGAAGGCACTTCGGTTGAAGCACTACCCATCTATTTAGATCAGACTAGGATATAGCCGCACTTCCACCCCCTGGCCGAAAAGGCCCGGTCTGCAAGGCAGCAGAGCAAGGTAAGCTTCGTAAAACTTGGAGATCTAGTGAGCGGTATCCTAACTCATACAACTTTGGACTGATGCAAATCAGAAATCCTACATTCTAATAGCTTCCAAAAAGCCGGTGACTGAGAATTTCAGTACGTACACCACCGCTGAAACAGGCTCTATTACTTGAGATCTTGGAGATTTCGTGGATTTTCTAAGAAGAACAGTGTCCGTTCAGACAGCAATCCGCTTCTCAGGTACTGCCGCTGATGGAGCCTGAGTTCACCTTATCCACAGTTAGCCATCAAACTGATGACCATTCTCCCAACACCGATCTGGGGACGCTCCAGGTGCCACGCAGCTGTGTGCCTGGATGTAGACTATCAATCCAGATGCATACAGTGCAAGTGACCCCACGATCAAGTATGAATCGGACCTTCAATTTTCTATTACATGTGAATTCACATCGCAGTCACTCATTATCTTGATAGTTAAACAAGAAACTACCCAGATCGGTGGTGGTGAATATTTGTTGTGTGAAGCTGGTTCAACCCGAACCAACGTTAGTCCCCTACATTCTAGGACGAATAAACGTAAGAAGGTACTGTAGAAAGCAAAGAACACGTGATCCAAATATTCAAACTACAGTATGTGTATATCTGTTTCAGTGTATCATTATCAGTGCAATTCCATTGACCACCGTGATAAAATTGCCTCTTAAGCAAACCTAACTATTTAGAGTCTTCTCGCAAAATAACTTGATGAGACATTGTCTGAGCGCATGTGCTCGGCTTCACAGTCAGTCGTGGAGCAGTTTCCACTTCGAACTAATAACTTATGGCATAGGTGAAGCGTGATTGACACAATCATCGTGCATTCCTGCCAATCACATTGGTCCTGGACTTGGTCTCCTCGTCAGTTTTCATGCCAATCTGGAGTTTTTAAATGATGGAGCTGTTTCATGATTACGATAAACTCTGCTCGTCTTGTACTTCTGTTTGTCAACGGGTTGAGTGAGACAGATAGATACTAATCCAATAGTTTAAGGTTTGAACATAAGATACGGATAAAGCGACGTATAGAAAATGAGTAGAATCGAAAGTGACGGGTGTATTGCAGAAACTCATGAGTGTGTATACGTTGATCGTCTTTAGAAAAAGGAAAATCATCGGCACCAGGAATGAACTTCAAGCCGTATATTCTAATGAAAACTAACATATATTGTTGAAGAAAACCAGTTTTGCTGTTGGTATAGATGCGATCGGTAGAATTGTTGATCGGACATACAGTAAACCATTCGAAACGGTTCAGTTCTTTTCAAAGACGCATTCATGACAGAATTCTTTGGGAGTTTAAATTAATACACTGGTTTATTTGAATATATATATTTTTCTCTGAGTTTACAGCAACGTTCATTAAATCACAGAATATAGTGCGTCCAAGTCTATCGTTTAATCACCACCGTATCAGTAAAACGTTCGAGGGTGGTATATTCACGTTTTGATTTTGGGTTTTTAAGCAATCTAGGGTTTTTGTGCTGAATTCTGTCCGGTAAAAATCAATTTAAACTGAAATCGAGAGAAACGTACAGGAGGAGAAACGTACACGTGTTTCAACTTCGTTTGGTTTAATCAGGATTACAAACCCATCTACTTAGCTTCGGATCGAACCCGGGATCTCTCAAGTAGAATGTAGATATACAACTTACTGGACCACTGGGTAGCTCCGATTAGGCGTTTTTCAATGTGTCGATGCACGATATGGCACAACTCACCCTGGAAATTGCGCTGCTGCAGACCTTTCAACTCGCTGATCTGAGCACTTGCATCTCGGGGTTATTTCTCGGTCCCGAATTCAATGCTCATTTGGATAAGTGGTTTTGTACTGCTGGTGAAAGTCAACAAGGTCAATACAGTTACACGATGCTTTCTAGCATTCTAGTATACGGTTAGATCCAATTGTGGGAAAACGTAAAGTACTACCGATTGTCGATACAAATGACACTATTCTATGAATGGGTCGATGATTATTTCATATAAGTACAAAATATGTTGCTTGTCATGTGAGGGTAGTTAGGGAGCAAACTGGGGTCCATTTGGTGTTTGCTTCTATCGAATTACCATGTTTTCTAGTGGATAATCGATGTTCAGCGAAAATGACCATGGAAGTGACTAATAAGTGCAAGGAAAGGCTCTAATTTCTGAAAATTTCACAATGGATCAGTGTAAAGTGATAAAGACCAGGTATTGATAAAAAATCTGTCTGCGTGAAAAATTAGCGTCAGAAAACAGTATGGTATGATAAAGTTCTTTCTTACATATCTGGTGGATCTAATCTTCCGTTACTAGAGCATTTGGGATATTGCCGGTTAAGGAAATGATTAATCTCACCAGTAACTATTTTTACATTTATTATTCTTACTGTTTTCATTCCATATACCAGTTGCTGAATACGGTGCTTCTTTCTACTGACCCATTCATTCGATTTGTTTCACGATTTCATTTTGCATCATAGCTTAGTGACAGCGATTGCACAATCCCATACGTGTGTTGCGTGGCACCGCAACCACAGTCAAGTTCCAACCCGAGCACCGGGTCTTGTTCTCCTCGCAGTCCTTCGACACCCAAAAGGGAGTTACCCATTGGTCACTTCAGCTTCATCGCTGCTGCGCTGGTGAATTCAGAATGCAAGCATGGAGTAACTGTACGATTGTGCCGTTGGGTCCCGAGGATGTCACAGCTCAAACTTGCTCTCTGCGTCGATAAAACCTTGCATTGCGAACCGGACAGTCAACTTATAGGAATAACCTATGCCGAAACTGGTGGTGCACCAAGCATTTGTCTGTGCCTAACATCAGACGTATTTTGGTTTAGCAATAAAGTGAGTTATCTGTATTGTTCATCGCGATTCATACCCTTTTATTTTGTTTTGTTGCATGTCTTCTGCGTCCAATAAGTTCCACAAAATGGCTTTTTGTTATGATGCGTTCTCCGTGTGTACGATGATTAGGCGGTTGCCACTTTTGCGCTTATGCCGGTATCAAAACCGCCGCGAAACCTCAAGGCTTATCAGTAGCGTGTCGATTGGATCCCAGTTTGTAGTCTAATGTAGTTCATTTGATTTGGTGGTTTTGCGTGGTCAAACAGCAACAAAATGAAACTTGGTTGGTTATTCGTCTAGCATCTGTGTAGGTCGATTGATTTCAGGTATTGTGAGATGATAGATAAGCGTTGTCTTACTATTGCTTCAAAGTTTTGCTTTACAAACATCGCAGTTGTCTGCTGTAAATTCAACACCGAAGAATGAGTAAGAAAGTCCCCACAGGGCCTAAAAGCAAGCTTGTTCAATCTGGCGAGCACTGGTGGACATGTAAGTACAGTGAATGGCTTTTTGCCAGAGAGCATCAGCCTCTTCAAACAAAAGAAATACCGTTTTTCAAACTGGTCCATCCATTCTTATAATTGATGTTCCCAAGCCAACTGTATCGCAAATGGTCATTACTGTTTTGAATTTTTCTTATTTATAACCGTTATTCACCCACGTGTGTGGAGAAATCCTTCCATTAGGATGAACAAAGCGATTTGTGACTTAACTTGACTTGATACCCACAAATTCCTATTTTGTATAGGGTTATTACACAACCACACAGTAACAACTGTAAACCGGTGTACAAAGGTTGCAAAGCGAAACTTGCAAATGAACTATCAGAGCGTAATTATTTCGTCGTCGCACAATACGATCGCTTGTCGAATGGTTAAATAAATATGTGGCACTGTTCAAGTAAGCCACTCAAACGTTTAAATAGAATGATGGAGTCTGAAATAGAGGAATGATTGGTGAAGTTCCTCGATCTGTGTATTTTTGCTAAAAAATAAACGAGGCCGTTCTTTTCGTATCCAAACATTAGAGTATGCGCTGGTTCCTCAAATGACCACTTTCTGACAACATACGGCGGAGAGCTATGAGTTGTTGGATAACAACTTGAATAATTTAAAGAAAGTTGCTACTATTGGTACGGGGCCAATCATTTTAGTTTAGTTTTAAGTACCGTTCCTCTGCAACGAAGGGAATTTCTGTTCTTTGTAGAGCTGGGAGCTCACCTTGAGCCTTGATGTCTACAAAGAACCTTGTCTGAGTATGAGCGAGTTAAAGAGTTCCGTAGAAGTCGTTCAAATGAAGTAGGTCCTGCTATGAGAACCACAGAGGAATTTGTACATTCAAATTTTGTTCGGAAGTGCAGTAACAGCTACTGCATTGAGAATGTCACCTCGATTGGTGATGAAATGCTTGCAATAAAATTTCCATGCTCGGCGAACAACTGAACATCAAGCTATACTATCCGATCTGCAAAGACAACAATCGACACCGTTGTTTACAAAACTGTCGTTAGATTTCATCACGTTTCATCAAAGTATGATAAGGGAATTTGTTTCCTCATTGCTATCACCGAGCACTCTTTCTGTTTTCGTTTACTAGGAGGGCCAGCGTTTGTTAGCCGTTAAGTTTGTTTTGAAAAGATTGCGGAAAAAAACATAGTATCGATAGGCTTCTACGATTAATGTGGTTAGATATGAAGATTGCGCAAACCCCGTTATTCCGCTATGTGATGATCCCGAGAGGTTTTCGGAGCTTATCAAACGGGTTGAGAGGTATGTTATTCGTATTATTTTACACTACTTATGTTTAAAATTATTTTACATGTGAGAGTTGGTCCCGCTTACTAGGGACAATATAAGAGATGTAGGGAGATTTTCCCACTCATTTCTCTTGAATGAGTGATATTGGATGGAAAGCTATTACCCACTCAAGAGATGCATTCCGTCCCATACCATTAAAATCTATTTTTTTTTAAAATCTCTTCGAGCAATAACTTCTTCAAGAAATGTCATCTTAGCTTAATGTACAGGACCCTAACGAATTTTCATATCACTACTCTCACTCAACACTACATTTTTTAACTTCAAATGAATTCAACCCATCGCATTCCGCTGGGAACCTCACAAAGTGATTGGTACATCGGCCGTCACACGTCACCGATTGGATTCTCCATAAAAGTAATTCTAGAGTGAGTTCCCGAGCGAGGTTGAAATTTTCGGTGGGGCGTGGTCTGACTACTCATTCCCCATCCTGAAGCTGTTATGTCCTTGACGGTTGATCGAGTGAGCGAAAGACAAGAATGAACGAACGTGTCGTCAATTGACCTCGATCGGTCGGGTAAGGAAGCAAATCATGTCAAGATGGGTCGATAACTCGGTCACTGTGTTCAGGTGTGAATGTACATAAGATTCATTGCGTGAAAAAGTTCAGTCTATAAACAACAAAACATGGTTGCCGGAGGAACAGTGAGCACTCTCAGACTTGCTCCATATCCTTCAGCGTTGAATCTGATTGAAATGATATGGAGCAGTACGAAAAAGTACATCAAAGCGAAACTCCGAATTCTATATGCCAAGATGATGCCGGGTAATCCTGAAGGAGGAATGAACCAACAGGATTGGAGAATAGCATGCTTAGAAAGTACTACTGGTGATGTCAAGTCTCAAATCACGAAGGATCATTGTTAGCATGCGTCTAATCATGTTCTTGTACGTTATCCGACAGCCATCAAAATGCTTGATTTTTAATACATTTGATCGTTAATTATTTGTTTTATTCCCTGAGCGTTTTTGTGAATGGGAGATAAAGGCCCGAGATTTTTAGCATTGTTGAAAACAATATGCGGATTGCTTGAGGATTTTCGTATAACTTAGAGCGCATTTACAATTACAGTATACTGGTTTCCCAATTTACGGTTGTGGATAATTTTATGCAGAAGCAGCCCCTCGCTAGGCAGCACTTTCCAGGGCACGCTGTGATTAAAGGCCAGTCAAGGTAGGCAGTTCACGCATTGCTAAAATCAAAAAATCATGTAAAACCAGCCCACTAGGTTCGGCAGGTTGACCTTTCGCTTTTCGTTGGGGTGCAAATGGTACAAACTATCAACCACTGTGGTTTATTCCAGTTTAGTGAAAACCATCACCAACATTTGGACTTATTTTCGTCGCTGACGAAGGAGGAGTCATCTTTGATCTGTGTGGTGAGCGATTCGAGGGAAAAAGTCAACTGTAGCAGTCACCCCTTAGCTTATGCGTGCAAAGTATCTTGTCAAGTGTGTCTTTCAATATCAGTAATAGGTAAGCAATCGCACGTGATTCAAAGGAACAGCCCACCCCACCGAAACCTTTATCCTCTCTTGTTCCCCTTTTGTGTCGTGTTATCCGTTGTGATTAGCGATCTTGTCTTTGTTTCGCTTGGTATTCCACCCCAAAAGTACTTTTGTTTGTTTTCGGAGAAGTGAGTTCTTTCGGACTAGGTGGAATCGGTGACGTTCGGAGGCCAAAACACCAGCCATATTGTGGGGTTCCCGTGGGATGCGATTGGTTGGATTCACTTGAAGTTACAACGGATTCATTTGAATTTATGGTGAATTCACTTGAAGTTGGAAAGGCACAGACCCCAAATATTCTAGTGGATAAATTACATTGAGACGCTGTTCTCTCGAATAACGCAATGCAATGCCTATATATTTCTGGCATTGAAGGGCTCAGTTACTTGGCTGCAGCCAAAACTTATATTTTGCTTTGTTTGCCATCTGACACCACACTTCTGTGGTGCAGCTTATTTGAGCAACTTACAATTAAGTTGCACTGTTTAATTTTGTTACACTAGATTATGATGACGGGAATAAATGACAGCACGAGAAAAGGAAGAGGCTGACTGAACTGTGCTCTTCTGCTCGATCGATACGAGTTTTCTCTCATCACAGGAGGCAGTGTCTCCACAGCGTGAAATATTTTCCGAGATAAATGGTAGTCGAGACAAAATCAGCATAACATATTTGATGACTTGATACGGTGGGTAAAATTGGAATAAGTCCCGTAAGTCAATCTAGATTCATAGGATCCAAATGTGCTAGTTAAGGTTTTTGACTGCTGCGAATACTGTTTGTTGTGCGTCCTATTACTATGCCCACCCCTCTTTTTTTGAGGGTTTTTAACCTTTACCGGAAACATACGCTCAAACTTCTTTCTTTTAAGCACATTTATAGTACATTAGATTTGAAACTCCTAGTGAACGGACATGTACAGTTAGACAGGGACTACTAGAGTTACAAAATGTAGGTCAACTCCACGGCAAGCGAACTGATTGGATCAACAACTTTTAGGCGCACAGAACGGGATTATGTAATCGGATTAGCAATGCCTCACTTACAGCCAACAGTTTGGCGTTACAATTACGTAATAACGGTTTGAAAGAGGAAGCGGGATCAATTATGTGCTTGATTGTCATAAGGTGTTTTGCAATTGATGACCCCGGGTTACGTGGGACCGCCTGATTACTGGGCGTGGGTTGCGCTGTCGACTTTGGAATGCGTTCGGCCATCCGCTGTGATAATTGAGAGTTGGTTCTGCCTATGTATGCGTCGCCGCAACTGCAGGTGAACTGGTATACTGTGTGTGAGACAGAACTGAATTGCCAACCATGTACATGTTTGTCCAAATCGATTCCACGAGTTGAGGCAATAAGTCGGAGTTGAGCAGCTGGGAATGTGCGATTGAGAGCTAACTTCAACTTTTGGTGCACTTCGTTCAAAAGGTGATCGCCTTTAAAAAACAGTTTGATGTAAACGGCTTTCTGGGGAACAGTTGGCGATGGGTTACCTTTTTGAGATTGTTTACTGTCAATATCAATGAATCTTTTAGGGTAACCGTTTCGTAGTAACGTTTTCTTCAGAAATTCATCTTCTTGTCGTAGTGTGTCTGGGGAAAAAATTCTTTTGGCGCGATGGAACAGAGTTTTACGAGTCCACGTTTGTAAGCCATGGGTGGGAATCTAGAGATCTGTAGATATTGACCACTCCATGTTGCTTTTCTGTGGATCGAACGCTTTAATGTACCATCTAAGCGCCTCGTAATTCTTATATCCAAAAATGCTAGAGAATCATTGCTTTCTTCTTCGTAGGATACGGAATGATGTGGACGAACAGAGTAAAATTGCCTCAAAAAGGATTCAAAATGTTCACGCTCCGTAAGAATAAACATATCGTTCACATAACGTCGGTACAAGGTGGACCAGGAAATATTATTGGCAAGAATTTGTTCAGTCATTCCTAAAAATACATCGGCTAGAATTGGGCCTAATGGACTGCCCATGACCACACCATCAATCTGTTTATATTTGGCTCCTTCGAATTCAAAACGTATGTTTTCGGTACATAAAAATATTAGTTCTCTTAAGTATTCAAGAGGAATGGCAAGGGAAAAATTACCTGAAGAAATGTAATCACATTAAAAATCAACTGTTTCGTGGAGCGGAACATTAGTGAAAAGGGAATCCACATCTATAGAATACATTCGCTGTAAGGATATACATATTTATATTAATTTTTAACCCGATGAAAGACCGAAAGTAAAAACAGAACGGTAATTGCGAAATCGGTGATTTTTCCGAATATGATATTCTAAATGAAAGAAGCCCTTCACTCAAGGCGCTGGTTGTCCATCGGTAAGGGGTTCAACTCCCAACCCAAGGATTCGCGATTCGACTATGGAAAATGTATTCGTTACTAACAAGTCCCAAGAAACAGGAAACAGCACTCTGTCCACTGTCACATAACACAAATAAGTTGCACTCAATACGTGGGGGATAAAACTTTCAATGCTCAAGTCAAAAACATGATATAATTACACACGTGAGGCTTAGTGACTGTGAAATTCAGATGGCTTTTCATCAATGGAATTCTAAATATTTCTTTCTCTATCTGAAAAAGGTCATAATGATTTGTTGTATATTGTAAACATCGGGTAGGTTGCAGAATATTTTTTTCAAACATTAATTGCTAACGTCCGTTTTTTGATCACTTGTGTTCAAATTTATATAGAAACCAAGTGCTCCAGACCTGACATATTTATGTTATAGTGCTTTCGTCATTTACTTCTATAAAAAGATTCTTTCCACATTGAACTTATTCAGACCTAATTTTCTGACAATGCATCTGACTGAATTAATTTTTGGTAACTATCTTTTTTTCGTCCGCTTACTTCATTTTTGTGTCGTGAATGTTGTCTTGTATCTATCAAATGCTTTCATTTTCTAATGAATAGGGAAATGTAAACTTTTACCAGTGCACACATTTCGCGTCGTGTCTCAAATTTCAGTAGATGAAACTTTGTGAAAGGTGTTATGGATAACCTCGTGACCTTTATCGCGTCATGCTTGCGCGTTTCTACTTTTCTTCTTTCTCCAGTCCGCTGATATGGTTTCTTCCATGAAACTTCCTGTGTGTACCCAACCGGCTACGTTGTTGCCGTCTATATGGCCGTACAAATTTCTCGGATCTTCGTCCCAAGGCAAACCAAATGAACGTCTTTGGGCGGCAACGGGAAGTAGACACCTTCTCGAATTGTCCGCTTTTGATAGCCAACGACGTCGTGATCTTGGCGGCCGGGGCTGTCTGGCTCTTCTCTATGTATACCCATCTGATTCAACAATCACTGCTCTAGCATCCACTTTTCACGACGATGAAGTTGTAAGTCGTTTCAGGGAAACAAGTGCTCGTCTTTAGGACTCCTTTTATTAGTTTGTCTAAAACTTCTGATAAGCTAATAACAGAAATGCTTGTTTGTGTTGTTGAACTACTGATGTTAGTTGATATATAAGTATATAATAAGTACTATGTGGATGACTGAATAAAATTTCCCTGGAAGCACACGACCGGTTTCGCAGTTCTTGCCGCTCGTCAGGCATGCGTATCCGGTAATCTGTTGTCAGTTCATTCATATGCTTTCTCCCAGGAAGTATATATATATCCAATTCACTGGAGTGATAAAAATGAAAATATCCTATGTACTGCGATAATTCTGAGTGAATTGGCTTCAGATGATTCCATCAGAACTCATCAGAACTTGATTTTAAGAGAGTAGCTACCATCTCCATCGTACGTTCCAGATGATATTTCGTTTCAATTTATACCGGAAGAATGCCTTTGGATGACATGAATAGCCTGCCGGAATGCCGTACTGCCTTGCACACATCTTGAACAGCACAGATAATCCGATCTTTGAGTTATATTGGATATTAGACTGACTATTCTATACAGTACCTGTGCGGTAGGCGTATGAACAAACATATGCGTAAAATTGAAAGCCTGTTAAAAGGTATCAGTGAATAAACTAGCTGTTTAGATTGATGACTACGTGCCAGCTCTTTTCGCCTATGATCCTTGGATTACTTCGGTCCAATTTCACAATCATCTCGAGAAAACCAAACTCTTCTTATTCACCTGATATTCGTTCGTTGTATTTTCGTTCAACTGAAAAGGGGTGATTTCCCCCATTTACAAAGGGGGATCTTGCAGTGATCCCGCCAACTACTGCCCTGTCACACTTCTTCCGATAGTGTCGAAAGTCATGGAAGCTATTGTGGCAGATCTGTTGATGGGATATCTGGAGAAGCATGAGCTTTTTTTCTCCAACTCAGCACGGATTTTGACACAAGCGTTCGTGCACCACAAACCTACTCCTTGCACGGGATGAGTGGACAAAATCCGTCGATGCAGGCTAGCCATTGGATATAGTTTATTTGGACTTCTCCTAGGCATTTGATCGAGTAAACCACCAAATTCTACTGCGAAAACTGTACAACTACGGAGTAAGAGGTTTGGTTCTGGACTGGATCAAGGAGTTTCTCCGACGAAGGACCATGTCAGTTTGGGTTGGTGATTCATTATCAGAGCCTATCATCGCTGCCCGGGGCGTTCCTCAAGGATCCGTACTGGGGCCTCATTTCTTTCTTGCATTTATAAACGACCTGCCACATGTCCTTGGGCCTAATACACTGCTATTTGCGGACGACGCTAAGAGTTGGAGAACCGTAACACATCCTGAGGAGTATATAGCACTCCAACAAACGATCGACGCAGCCCACCGATGGTCAATCGCTAATGATATCAAGTTCAACGTTTCCACATGCAGAGTTATTTCCTTGCAGCACAAGACTCGTTTCCCCTATGTTCTGGGGAACCAAATACTACAGCATGCCACTGACGAAAGGGCTTTGGGAGTTGTGGTACAGGAGGACGTAGGATGTTCCACGCAATGTGCCAGAGCATCTTCCAGGGCTATAAGGTAAGTTGAACTACTCAGAAGTGTTTTCGGGCAGTTCGAAAAGGCACTGTTCCCACGCTTGCTATCAGCGTTCGTTCGGCCACACATGGAGTACACCGTTCAAGTATGGAATCCGTGGTTAAACCGCGACAAGAAGGCTCTAGAACGTCCACAAAGGCTGGCATTGAAATTGATAAAAGGTCTGTATAACACGACATACTCCGAAAGACTGCAAATATTGGGACCCTACTTATCTCAATACCGCCGATTTCGGCGGGGGGAGGCCTAATGTTGGCATATCACATTGCATCAACCCAACCACAATTGGCGTTCTGTGTTGACTGTATCTCATAATAATCACCTCAGGTGACATCCACCAAAGGTGAAGACCCAGAACAGCCACCTTGATTGAATCACTCGTTTGCAGTCAGAGTGTGTGGCGTATGGAATTCTATCTCATCTGATGTAGTGTGTGCTCCTACAGTTGAACTATTTAAATCGCAACTGGATAAAGCATTGGAACACTTAAAATTTCAACATCCGTGAGTGATCACACACATTATTATCATTGTTATTTTCTCTTTGTGAAGTTATTCAAACATTCTGTAAAAATCCTATGGGGCATGAAAAGCTTTAGCTTTGTTAAAACGCCCATAATAAAACTTTGTATCTGACTTTAAAATAACGGTTTCTGTCTTTTTCAGGTAATAGCCGGTACTGATCAAGGGCAAATTAATTTTATTCCAGTGCCAAATGATTGCTACGCGTGTCAGGTAAGGACCATATGTTTACCATCTATCTGTTAACTCTCTTTCTAAGGTCAGGGGAGTTTTAGTTCGTATGGAGTGAAACGTATGGTCATGAAAATCTATTGCTAAAGCATTCCGGTTAAGAATAGGAAAACCCTCCAGTGAAAAGTTTACGAAAACAACTTACGAAAAAACATTGCACCTTGTTTGGATATTTGTTTCAAATAAATTTCGACTTGAAAGGAGTTATATCTCACTGTTAATTAATATGATACAGGATAAATTTCTTGGGAAAACATTCGCTTGTACATTCTGGTGCTTTGTCTTTTACTGCGTAAACATTAACAATCTTACTGTCGGTAGAGAGCGTTGACAAATAAGGTTTGGACAGAGGACGTTTGAATGCAACGAAATGTCGTATCGATTATGGGCTTCAGAACGCACATGCTTGATTGGTACTCTATGTATTTATACTACCTAATCACATTTACTCAGTGTCCGAAAGTCTAAGGGTATAGACCATTTAGGCCCAACTACTCAAAGATGTGATTTTGAATACATGTGGAAAATGTCATTTTGGTTAGATCAAAATGATGATATCAGATTGCTGGTAGGGCTCCAATATCTCCACCTGTATAACGCTCCGGCTTTTCAACCGTCAGCAGATTCACATCAATGAAGAGGATCGCCGGTTACTGAAATCACCTGCATTGCCCAGGAAAGATAGTTGCCTAGCTGTCATTTAGTTGCAGAAAATAAATATTCAGTTTATGATGGAGACAAACCTCAGGATTTCACGACTACGTAAACATTAAGGTCTTTGTGATGACAATTCAAGGCAAAATCTATGTGGTATTCCATGAGTAACTCTCTGAACCATTACATTGAATCTTAAATAGTGTTTAGGTAGTAGAACTGTTGTAGGTGCATGAAACAGGGAAGACAACTGTTTCCTAGTCTTGTACCATTACTTTGAATATTTCAATGATTTGCAGAGTAACTTCTGAGGATTAGAATTTAGTTTCTCTCTTGATCACCCGGTTGTTAGATGGTGGGAAATATTTAACAAATACCTCCGCATTGGAAAATCGGGTTTTGCAAACAAAATTTCCGCCTGTGTTCTAGTGCAGTCGCGTCTGATGCTTCCACTATTTTTTCCATCACTTGACTATTTGTGTACCAATGTATACACGTAAGCAATGTGCTGCTTCAAGTAATAGAGACAAAAGTCTCCGTAAGACACAAAGCGGATCATTACAAATCATCTGATTAAAAGGAGATCCAGGATACATTTATCACGATGTTACTTTCAGTCAACGGAAACAAACCTTGTCAGGAAATAATACGTGGCATATATACTATGCAACAGCGTCAGTTATCCTGCTCTATTGGCAACGTGCGTCATGTCGAACCAAAAGCACGAACTTTGGTACTCGTCCAGCACACTGTTTGCCCTCGCATTTGAAGTTTCTCGGACTGTTCTCTCTTCAACCGAAATAAATTCAGTCAGTAAGGGCTGGCATTGTTTGCAAATACACTTCTCAATTTCCCAGCATTTTTCAGACTATGTGCAGTGGATGTTTAGGACAACCAGTTTTTCTATCTTTAAGTTCAGTGGTAACAAGAAATCTACGTAATCAACAGATTGATTTCAAGGGTTGTTGAAGAATTTTATATAAGTGCTGAGGAAAGCACGAACATGTTCGAATGATGAGTTTCGTTCATGAATAACACAATTCATTTCTTATTTCGAAAAGAATATGACTAGATATATTCTGCCATATCTTGTGAAATTCCTAGACCTCAATGCTGAATGTCTCCCTGAGCTGTAGTGTTCAAATCCAAAAATAATGAAATAAAGTAGAACTCAAACAGACTGTTTGTTTCAAAAAATTCTCGTTGTCCTGTTTCACTGACTGATTGCAGCGGAATAGTTTCCGCAAATTGCATCTGTCTATTCAAAAAAGGGGAGTAAAAAGGAATGAGAAAACGAGAACAAAGTGTCTAGGCTCGGGATTCACGGCAACCAATTTCACTAGTGCAGTTAAAACTTCCAGTTCCCCGAGTCTCCTGACACTTTCTGATTGGCCTTACCTCCTTCCTGGAAGTGTACTGCTTGATTTCTGTACAATAAAATGGTGTAAATGAATGCACTAATGTTCTCGCATTTTTTTTTAAATTGTAGATTCCCAATTGTTTACTTGGCTTTTGTTCAAAAGAAGATTTAGTTTTTCATATAGTACGCGATCACTACTACTCCGATGGCTCTACCACAGTTGGCGAAACCTCTGTTTGTATGTGGCCAAACTGTGATTACGTCATCAAAGAATCGTTTGAAAGGATGAACTACGCTGTGAGTTTGTAAAGAGCAAATCGGTGGAATTTTGCTTCACACTTCAATTATTTGTTGTTGAGTCAATTTAATGTTTTATATTTTGTTTGTTTGAATTACCTGTGGAGACCGACAGTTTAGCAGAGCAGGAATAGGAATCCTATTTCGTTTGCGGCTGAGATGAGCTTATTTTTTTTTTAACCTACTTACAATCGTTTTGATAGCTGTTTGAACAAACTCCAATCTTATCAATGAGAGAAGATAGATCAAATTGGGACAAGGTTAAAATCTTGCAAACACAGCAACCATACTAGGTTATGGAATGGGATGCTTCAATCCCTTATTTTCATCATTACATGCTGCATTGTGACGTAAACTGCATAAGTCTTTAAACCTGTTATTGACTTCATAGGCTATAACTATCCGCGTAGAGTGACGCGCAAAAAAACTCGGAAGACGGTATCTTTCAACAAATGGGTTTCTTCTACAAACGCGGTACTGAAATGCAGATTACAATAGTGTAAAATGTGCAAACCTCAAACTGTGGCACTATTCGGGTTAAAAAACATCGGAATCTGTGAAGCCAGTAAATTCTACAAGCAAGAACTGCGAGCAAGCAGGCGATGACAATAGAACGAATACACCGCACAATGTCAAACAAGATCACATGAATCTNCCCGCCGTGACATTCGGTGCGGTAAACCTGTGTAGGTGTGTGCGTTGTGTACACAGGTGTCAAGCTCAGTCGATCATGGGTACGGGTCGATGAGACAGGTGAGACCGACCAAGAACAACGTAGTAGAGCAAACATACTAATAGTGTGTACATCTGTGTAAACGGCGAGGAGAACAGTCAAAGGCGAGGATCAATGGGAGGATGAAATCAACAATACCCGGTCAAAGGAGGACAATGGAAATATGTGGCGGTACTTGGTGTGTGCATGTGAAATGTCCATATGAGGCAGAATTTATTCTACACCTGTAATCATCAAAACCTGCTGTTCAATTTAAGAGGCCAGTAATTAGAATCCTAGGTGATTCATAGCCGATCCAACAGAATAAGGTTAGTGTGCAACCAACCCGGTTAATTACGCACTGACCTACCGCCTAATTTAGGGAAATGTGCTGCAAATACTAACCAGGGTGCACGCCATTGACAGTGGCCGAGATTACCTGAAAAACCAGTATTCTCAGGTAGATAGTAGTCAACAATATCAACAGTATTATTTTAAAGGTGTTCTTACAAGTGCACTCAATTAACTGTTGAAGCGTTAGATAGACATTCGATTATGATAATTTCAAGAGAGACAGAGGAGCGTTTAAGTTGCATCGTTCTACTTGAGTTGCATGAATGCCTAAGTTTTAATTCTACTCATTTCGAATAAAGAAGCCAAAAACGCAGGTTTGCCCAATGTATCCTGGATCATTTCGCTGCATCTGTACAGATGCATACTGCAGTCTATGTGATCATTAATATATGGTCAATGAATAACAAAATCATAGGCGGGGAAAGATTGCGGTCAAAATTATTCACCAAACACATTTGTTACGAAGATAGCGTCAGAGTGATAAAACATTTACGCTGTTTACACAGTTTGGGATGGTAATTTTAAATGGCTAGTGCCTCGGCATATTTCAGAACCTTGGTGTTGTTTATGCTGTAGAGGATTCTGAACGCGTGCGCAGCATGACAGTGTTTCATTTCATTGACTTATGATGGAATGGTCAATAATTATTTTTAATTGAAGCCATACACTTATTTAATGCTACCGATTTAACAATCCATAATGCTTTTATGAATTGTTCATTTTGCTGGATCAAAAACTGAATTTTGATGTATAGGGAAACAACAAAGGGATGAGGTCAGTTCAAACCGCATCCATACTGCGTGCAATACGTGCCTTATACATTTTCCCTTCACTTTACTAACTAGTTATATTTGGGATGGTCAAGCTGAATTCAGCTGAAATCTGAGCACACTCGAAGAATCAGATTTGCCAATATAGATATTATTTGTTCATTTTATTCACTTTCAGACAAAAAACCCCACAAACTATGCCATACATTTTGTGTTACTCATTGTGAGAAGCGAAATGGTTATTTAAGTAAATTCAATGTTTTTTCAGATGTACTACGTACGTTTCTGCCCTTGAACTGAACTCTGAATGTTTTTAAGCCTCCTCAGTTTATCTTCATTCGATATAAGGAGGTTTGGAGAACCAGTGAGACGTACACTAGTTACAGTTGCCGTCCTATTTATTTATTTATCATTTATCCGCTTAAGCTTATCCGGATAATCAAAGCAATGGATGGGTTCTGTGTGTTTACTTTTATGGATTGATGAGAGTAGTCTTTGATTTTTCGATATCTCTCCTCCATATTGATGTAATAGAGTTCAACTTGGCATTGGACAGTAACGAGGTGTCATAAAGTCTTGACATAAGATGCGATGTTTCTTTCATGGTACTTGTTCATCAATTTCATCTGTCCGTGTAGCCCATACATCATAACGCAACGAACTTTTTTTCTTCTCATTTTATTATGAAAGAAATTTCTTCTCGAAAACCAATCATATTTTCATAATGTGTACATCATTGCGTTCTTGGTTCTAGAGTTCACTCGATGTATCAGTTGCATAGTGTTTATAGATCAAATCCCTCAATTTCTTGCTTTTTCAGCTGAATTGTGATTATAAGTAGAATTAAAGCTCATTGATTGCTCAAAGGATAGATTTACGTTCCGTGTATCGAGGAAAGTAATAGTAACTGAGATATAACATCAATGGCATTGATGAATACATTAGTATTTATGATTTAACTGGTGTGTAGCCTAACCATACAATAAATAAGGTTCAAGGTGGGGCCCTTGAATTCGGTCGTCCTGTTCATGGTTTCCCATTTATTAAGTATTATTTTACAGAATCAATTTTAAGTGTGTTTCCATAGCTTCGGTCAGTGTGCAATTCATGAAACGTGTCACAAATATCAGCACAGCACATTGACATCCCTACGATCAAACGTCTCCACTCCGGAAATTGCTGTTTGGGGGGGGGGGATCTATGTAAAATAAAGTCAAAGGAATTTAGAAATTCTCACATGGACAACACAGTGGTTGGAAAGTGGCTTTACCTAAAAAAAAATAGTTCTTAGATATACGTTTCCACCATTATCAGTTACAAAATCCGTTCACAGCATGGAAATCTCTTAGATGTCACTGACCTCATTCAATGTCGAGCCTACTCCCAACTTGGAATAATTCTTTTCAGGAGACATGGGGCTACATGATGAAATAGGTGGCAAGATTATTGAACTTCACTGGTTTAAGCCTCATAGCGTTGATAATCCCCCCCCCTCGTCTCCAAGGCCTGGAGGAGGTATTATCACATATATTTAGGATGTCAGGTGCAACAGTTTCACTATTCTCCTCGTCCCTCCGCCTCCCTTATAAACTCATCCATTCTTGAATGCATGCCCAGATAACTAAGCAATTACCGGTCAGTTATTCTCTCAAACTTATACATCTCCCTTACCTGCCCCACAGATGAATTTTTTTAATTTTCCAATTCCTACTCTGGTGCTTTAATAGATCATATAGATGGTTCCCTTTGACACTTTGACATCAGATTTTTAGCTAGATTAAGTTTGAAAAATTTAGTAACCTTTCCTACGAGAATGAACGCTGCCCTTGATCTATTTTCCGTAAAAAACACTGAAATGTTTTTAGTTTCCTGTCGTTCTCCTCTTAGATCCTCTGGTCCCGTTATTACTAAGGTTTACCCGAGAGTTCCCAGCTCACTCAATCACAATCTTTTTACCCGTTGCTGAGACCTTAAGCTTCGAAGACGACAACTTTACCTCGAAAATATCATGAAACTCAGGGACATGGTTGCTTTGACAAACTTTTCTGTGTTTTCCAACCCTGATGTATCTACTTTGTGTCTTCACTATCTTACCTTCTGTTCTGATGTCTCCTGTCCTTGATAAACATCCGATGTGACCGTTTTTCTTCTCCCCGTCTGACACAACTGCATCGAAAAAAGTAACGTACGTTTAAATCTAAGGGCTATCATTTGATGAAGTCCCTATCGAAGCCCATTAGGCTTGACGTACGCTGTCTAAATTTCGTTTATGCTCCACACATTGTTTTAAACAAAAGCTCTCGAGAAACCAGGCGAATCCTTAAATAGTTCTGCGGTTCTTCTGTCATAGGGTGCTCTTCGTCCTTGGATATAAATAACAGACTGTGAATTCACCAAACTAGTTAACCCTAGGTCTGCCCAAAAGCTTGATTCCCCTCCCACTAAGTCCTCACACTACTCCGTCGGGGGACTGTTAAGACCGAGTTCCAACCGCGACGCTATGCACAGTAATTTAGGGCCCGTAACCCAAAACAAAAATCAGAACACACGACAACGTGCGGATCGGAATCGGGTAAACGATTTAATGAATGATCGTGAGAGTACATCAATCGATTAAACGATGACTGACAATCAGATCAAGCTGGCGCATGGGCAAAACGGATTGGAGGAGTATTAGTCAGTGTCTGTCAAGAACAGCTGTGTCACGTGATTGGACGATCAATAGGAACTGATATACGAATACGTACGTAGCACTGACCGATTCAACAGAAATAAATGGAGAGCTACAAACATTAAACCCTCACAAACTGGCTGACCAGATGAACTACATCCAGTTGTGTTTAAGGAATGCGCCAAAGCTCCATCACCTATCTTGTCCACAATCTTCAACCACTGTGCTTTCCAATGTTCACTACTAAATTGTTGAAGAATAGCCAGCAGTACACCAGTTCCCAAGAAAATTTCAACTAAATTTCGTTCCATCGCTTGTATTTCAACAACCCTGAGGATATTTGAAAGAATAATTTTACGCAGATTGCTACCAAAAATGGTTGTAGTTGGTTGTAATAAATTAAACTAGTATCGCAAACAATCTACCCTTGATGCTCTCGCTTCCCTCGTACATTTTATTCTGTCATCGTTCGATAAAAAGTGCAAAGCTGTCAGAATGTGCTTTTTAGACTACAGTGACGCATTTTTAAGCGTTGACAAACTTCAGCTTCTGTCTATTCTGGTAAACCATGAAGTCCCTCCGCCTACGATTTCCCTGCTAAACGACTACTTTTCCCTTCGAGAACAGTTTGTACGTTATGGTGGTAAAGTTTCTTCAGCCTTAGCTATCGAAGTAGGGGTTATTTGAGGAGCCACTTTGCTTGCTTTCTTCTCTTCCACTTACTTAGCTTTCATGTCTGTTTGGAAAGATTCTGCTGATGAACTAC
>UZAN01040239.1:29520-45883 GCA_900618425.1 Echinostoma caproni
AAATTTGACACAAGAGGTTATACGATCCTCTTAAAGTTTCAGGATTAACTCATTCACAGGAATAGAAAAACGTTGCTGATTATAATCCCATTCACAGCGTAAGACGTTTAAATCCTGTTTAGACAAGTCCAGCAAAATAACTGGGAGATAATAAAGTAAGATGGAGAAACGAACGGATTCATTATGATAGAAACAACTGACTGATGTACGCGAAACTGTCTGAACTTTCGAATTTGATGTTACCAGTGCAGTTGTGGTTGTGGGTTGTCCAACGCAGATTGCTTTCTATAGTTACACCGTAGATAAGGGATTGTTATTTATCGGGTATGAAGAGCGTGCAAAACTATATAAACATTCAACACGTTTACTTGGGTTTGAGCTTAGCCCCGATGAGGAGGAGAATTACTGAGTTTCGGTGAGGGAGCTTAGATCAGAGGAAGAAGAAATGGGTTAGCACAGCAAAACATCATCTGCATATTTCAAAATACGTACATGAGAAACACAAGGCATAACAAAAATGTAAGTGGAAAATTAGTATTGGGATAGCACAGCTCCTTTAAGAACTCCGGAGTTGTTGACAGAGGGTTTAGATGAAGCTTCCCCAATCTAGTGGTTTTTACTCTATCAGTTAAAATGTTGAATAGCCAAGCTAACACTTAAGGCATTCAAACGATTCCAGTTTCTCATACAACTTTGATAGAGGAATAAAATAAATGCGGAAGAGTAGTCAATAAAAAGACACCAAACAGGCTTAAAATAGTTGTTCAAAGACTTGGTTATAAAATGAATAAGGTTGATGACTGCTTTTGAAGTGAACCTAAAAGGGTTATGAGCAAACGGTAAAGGGCCATTGGGAATGTTTATGGACCGCTGAAGGCGTTTGGAGATAACCTTTTCAGTCAACTTAAGAGCTGAGTAAGGTTAACGCTATGGGGCGAAAACATTTGGAGAGGATAGAAAATTTGGATATTTTGGGGATTTGTATGATTATGACCGGCCGCCAACAGTCTGATATAATAGAGGTGTTTTTGACCGATTTGAATATGGGTGCAAAGTGATTCATTTACAATGCAATTGATTGCTCCAGCTAGGGAATCTCCCCCAAATTTGAAGGGTGCGGGAGGTAAATCATTCAGGCTTGCAAAACAGAACTGACTGCACCAATTTAAGAGTTTTGACACATCAGAATTTGCGTGCCCACTAGGAAAGAAGAGTATCCGACGACTGGTGCAGAAATTCGGCATGGAGATCATCAACATCTAGCTTCTAGCTTACTTTTTTGCTTCCGCAGAGAATTCCAACACCTTGCCACAGATGTTTTCTGTTTTCATTACTCAGAATTCGATGGGGTATTAGTGTGTTTATTCTATTTACTTAAGCTTTGATAAGCCCTGATAACCAAAACACTGTGAGGCATTTATGCACGTTCTTTTATTCGTCGCAGCAACTTTAGTCGTAGAGAGATTATCCTTCCGTCGAATACATATACACACTTTTAACGGGACAGCAGTAATTGCAAATGGCATTGATTTTTTGGGTGAATAAGGCGGCACACTGTAGTAGAGAAGGAGATGATGTAAACCGTAAAAACGAGCCTGTCTGAGAGATTATTCATTGAGGAGAAAAACACTTATGGGTGAGAAGTTGCAAAAACGAAATCTGATGTGGTCTGATTGAGCGAAAAATTTATATGTACAATAGGAATAAACTTTGGGTAGAAATAAGAGTAAACAGTAGTCTCTGAAAGAAATTGGTTCTTTTAGTACTAAAGAAAAAAAGGGTTAGGTGGTTGGTGATTATTCTGTCTTTTGGTAGAATGACCAAGATTTGGTGTACCTAATGATAAAAGAGGATAATTACTAGTAGGGTTAAAGTGACCAACGCTTGTGTTGGGCAATAAAAGGCATAAACGAGTCAAAGAATGATATACGATCTGATTGTGTACAGTAAAGTGCTATATACATGTTAGTGAAAATCGTGTGGGTAATACGATAGGCACTAAATACCTTTTGAGAAGTTCTGAAAAATAACATGGAAGCTGCCACACCAGGAAACGTTGATGCATATCACAGAACCCCTTCCAGTCTTCTTTTCTCCTGTTCCACGATCCTGTCGGTAAACTTGAAAAACCTCTATTGACGTTATATTGTCAGCTATATCCGTATTTAGCCAGGATTATTGTACTCAGACTGCACAGGTGTTCGTATGAATTCTTGATCGGAGAACACCAGTTAAATCCAACATTCTTGAAAATAGGGACCGAGTATTAGTGCTGACCAATGAAGGAACAGTAATTTTGGCAACAAGGGTGCAATTAAGAGCAACCGTCATCCGGCAGGCTTGCGTTTTGGTTCAACGGACAGTGAGAAACTGGAGTAGCACAAGCCGAAGAACTATTAAATGATGTCCTGGTACGTTTGAGACAAATAATATACGCTAATGAGTAGCAAAAACTCTTGATTTTGAGTAAAACTTTGAAAATTCTAACGATCTGACGGAGAGCATGTCGGTGTAACGCAGTCAACCTAAGAGCACGCCTGGTGTGGCTAGAAACCAACGTAGAACATATCTTTATGTTTCGTGTACCAATCAATCTGCAACTTGGAGGTCTTAGTGTGATGCGGAAGCACGTTTACCATCAAAGAAACCTCATAGATCACACTTATTTAAAGTAGATCTACAATATGTATAGTACATAAAACGTTCAAAATGTAAATACTGTTAAAAGTCGGTTCTTCAGGAAACGCTCTCGATATATTTTCTCCAGTCCACTGGACACGAATCTTATTTGGGAAGGGAATTACAGGCGTTTATATATAACCCTGAACCAATCAGATTGTTCGGCGGGAAAAAATGAAGTCTTATACGGACCAATCATAAAAACACAGTTGATGCAATGAAGCAAACGATCAATTCAAACAACACTTTCTAAAACAAATACCATAGAGGAATATTGTGGCACTTTGCAAGTTGTAACCCTAGCTTTTATATTGTTTTAATGTGTTGTTAGTGCATTCTAAAACAGGTAAAGATATTTTACAAATCACACCCTGTTGTTGAATGTATCATGCGAAAACACAAATATTCTTATCCCCGAGATAACAAAACGATCTTTCATATAGGGAATTCGTTGTGTACAGAGCGAATTAAGCGTGAATTGAAAAGCTAGGAAGCACTGTACAGTTGTTTCGACCTATTTGCATCTCATCAGCTTTGCGTATCCATCAGCCCAACTAGGGATAAAAACCGTGACTTCACAGTTAGAATCCAAGCACACTTCTTACTCGACCACCGGGCAGCTGATCAGACCGTTTTTCATTTTCCATTTACTCGATATTTCACAATCCATCTTTGCGAAACAGCTGTACAGTAATCCCTAACTTTTCGGTACACGCACACGACTAATTCTCCTCAGGAAACTGAATCAAACCCTCACTTGCTCTCCAAAAACAATTTATGCCATGAGCTCCTATGGATTTCAATTGTTCAGCATTCTCTTGATCAGTGGGAGTGCTGGAATGGGAATTCCGCTTTACTTTTATGTCACGTCGTGTGTTTGTGGGTCCAAAGATCGTGGAGGGACGCAAAGGACGGCATGCGAATTCCCTATCCCGGGAGGGACAGAGAGGGGTGATTAGGGTTGGTAAGAATACCTATCGCACATGCAAACAAGGATTTATCTGACGATCGGAAAGTGTTACAAGCGACTCATTCACGAACGTTGGAAAGACAGAACTGGTAAACGCGAGAACATGGCGTAAAACTTTGCAATCTTGCAAGCTAGAGCAAATCACCGGAGAGCAATGATGTAAAAGTGAAAAAAATACTACACTCACAAACAAAAGCTAAAATTAGTGATTGTGCAAAATTTTTGAAGCTCTTATCGGGGAACTAGCCGATATATTACAAATTTATATGAAAAATAAACATAGAGACACGAAAGCCACCTGAAGCACTCTAACTTTGTTAACTAAGGGTGAGATGAAGTGGTTTCGAGCTGAATCGTTTGCGATCCGTTGTTAAAGTAATCGGATAACCAAATGAATAACAGTTTTGGCCTAATCAAAGAATTCAGGATCTTACGCAAGCTTAAGCGGAGGAATGGGGTGGAACGCTGAACTATTGCCAAGAAAAGCACGCCATGATGATTGAACCGACTTGCTCCAGAGTTTACTGATAAAGTGAATAAGTGTGAAGACAGTCATTATTCTCCTTAGATATATGCAACGAAATCTTTCAGTCTATGTGTGATACCTTCAATGAACAAATAGTATCTTATGGTTGGTGTAAGGGATGGAGGACCTAGGTGTACATAATAACAAGTTAGGCCAAAATCAAGATTATACTTTAACTACTCACAAGTAGCCACGCGTAGAAAATGATACGGCAGTAGCAAAGTCGGTTACGAAACTTTGTTTAAAACACTGGTCAGTGATCTTAAATCAAACGGATTTCAGACGTGGCAGAGAAATCCGTTCGATTGGAAAAGTCTCACGTTCATTACATCATGGAATTTATAAGCACTTGCATATCCTCTGAAACAGGTAGTTATATTGATTTGAACACATCATCCTTCAAACTCCATCCTCACTCAAAGTCCTCAATTTATCTGGTAGACCGTTAACTCGAGAAGTACTACACGCGAATTTCGCTCTCATTATAACTTATTAGTAGTGCGTATCCACCGTCCCGTCCGGGCTGTTCAAATCAAAAACATTTGTCTAACACTACAACTCACAAGTAATTGTGAATGAGATGTGAATTGGTTTAAACTTGCAGAGTTCAGTTATACAAACGTAAAGGAATTTTTAAGTAGCTCCTAAACTATCAGTTTAGGTGCAGATACTGTTTATTGTTTCACAGATTGACACTGAAAGATGTAAAGAAATGATCCACATTATTTGCTACTTAATCACGAGGTAGTCTTGAAATTGGGTTGGGGAGCAATGGCACTTGGTGTGAAACATGCAACTTATAATTTGATACAAATCGGACACACGGTGAACGAAATGCTTTTCAACTATTTCTTGGTAATAAACTGCCCAGATAGATCAAGTTCTGGATGATTACGACAAAATACATTATCATATAGACAAACCAAACAGACTTTGATTGTGACTTTGTTAAACTAATTTCTCCTAAAAATGCGCCCCTGTATAGAATTATGAAGATATCTGAATGGTTTAAAAATACATACCTTAATTATTAATGATTGAACCAATCAGGTTACTGAATGCTTACAGTTCGAAAGTTTTCCACTTATGAAATCTAACTGTCCTTAACTCGTAGATGGCGTGAAATAAGAATTCATGTGGTTGATTCTGCCTCGTCAGTAGACTCCCAACCTTTTCAATTGGGTTACAATGGGGAATGTAAGAGTGCCTGTGGATGGTATTGATGCTCCAGAGCAGGAATCACATTCTATAGTGAGGTGGGCTCCGTGTGCAGAGACATTATCCCTTTTGGAAACTGTGGTTCCAAATCGATGTGCTGGAATCACCTGAGAAGAAATTCATTCAAAGTATTGATGTAAGACTCAGCTGTCTGCTTCTCCTCGAGGATAACCAACTAAAACTTTCTATCCTTAAAGCGGTACCCCAGAACATGATGGAACCCCTGCCTTAGGTTTGAGGGCTGATGGTTTAGTTACTCTTACAGAGGTTATTTCGGCGGTATTGTAATCCATCAATGCTGTTGTGGTTAAACTTTTATCGTCACTGAATATAACACCACTCGATTCAGAATCCCATTTGATGTGATATCTAACTGTAATAGTTGTAGTATGCACTGATCACGAAATCACGGACGTCGCGTAAAAACTGAATCATACTGGTACTAGCACGACAGTATCCAACGCAATCGTGACGTGAGGAATAGGCCACAGGAATAGTATTTCTTTTATTGAAAGAAATAAGGGGGTTTAAATAATATGCACGAAACAAGTTCACTGGTCATCTAAGCGTCTGTCAATCGCGTGCTAGTATTTCTGGAGTTGTTCAGCTTCTGTCTGGGCCACACGGCTTCTGATTGGTTGAAAGAATCGACATATTGTTTGTAGTCCAGAGGTTGTGACACGTACGCGCTTTGCTGACGTCACCCGTGATGCTTGCTTCATCCCGGTTGTCCGAAAACTGTAACGCGTCGCTCCGTGGTGTGCGTCATCTCGTGGACTAGGGTCATCACACTGACCTACGCAACTCGACCATCAAAATTATGGCCTATTATCAACGGTACAGATATATCCCTTCCCGAATGGTGATTTTGGTTTACTTTGTAACAGTTACTATGTGTGATGCCTAGAATACACTTATTACCTGATTTGAAGCAGCACGTAACAGCTTTGACAGGTCACGGTAAGAGACTTTTTGTCGAACTCTGCGTTTATTCTTCGAATTATGCCGATTAGGGTGTGATTCTATTTTAACCATTGACCTATCCACAAGCTTAGCCTCAATCCACATGACCTTGGTGATCGTCGTTGATCTATCGAGTGCAATTCGGATACTGTTCAATATTGCTTACACAGTGCAAATTGTGGGATGACAGCATCGGAGTTCGGTTAGCAGCATTCTGCACACTAGGATGTACATTTTTTTAAAGGATAAATAAATTTAGAAAAATCCTTATCTAAATTCACCTAACTTTTGCCTACGGCAGTGCGTTGTCATCATCTCATGCCAAAGTTATCCAATCTGCGGAAAGAGCAGATTGAAGTCAATAGCATTTAATGCACTGAACCACTGTCAAAGTCTTTTGTTTTTCTGAAGCATTCTTACGTAAAACCGGTCCTAATGAGAGCAGTGTAACAGGTACAAGTATTGATCAAACACTCGCAACATCCTGATTTTCATCACATTCGTTTTTCTCATTGCTTAGTTTTTTCCGTCTCATTCATGGAATCGAATATGATATTGCCTCACATCAAACGCAACATACCTGATATAATACCTACTTATGTCACTGCTTCTATTAGCCAGAGGCCATTAAACTGTACGATTTCGCGATTTTGACGATGGTTGCTGGTGTATCAGTTGTAGAATAACTATGTAACAATAGAAAACGTAACTAGAGTTTATTTATTAAGATGACTCATGCACTTCATAGAGATAGTACACTTTCATCTCCTCCGTGTTCCATTTACCCTTCTTCATTTTTGAGTACTGGAGGCAGTCGCTTTATCGCGGAGTCCACTAAGTTGACTGCCAAACAGAATTTGCCAATTTCCTCTCATACACATCGCAATCACTGATGACCAATGTCAAGACAACTAACTTATCCCTGATTCTGATACAGGAAAAGTTTTCGATTAAATTAAAATCTTAACTACTGAATTTGATATTGAAACTGACTTCTCCAGAAACTGCGTAAATGTGAAAAAATAATATTTAATTAGGTCTAACCGTTTTCTACTAACAACCTCAAGCGAGGAGAAATATGAACCTTCATCTGCGAAAAATATGACTTCTGCGAATACATTTGAAGAGTAGCAGTTACCGAATACCTTTCTTGTTAGTGCAATAAATTTTGCGATATGCAGACTAGGGTGTGCAGGACACCAACAACAAAGTGCTCAGTATCAACTTCCCTTCTAACTCGTTAGGCGGGATGGACACTTACTTCTTTTGACAGGTAGAACAAAATTCATTAGAAAACTAGCTTAGAAGATCAGCTTTCATCGCATGCTGAACTATTCGTTGGGCACCAGCAAGATAAACCCATTGCCAAATGGACGGGCGACGCGATTTGAATTTGCTGGTAAAATCAATACGCGCTATGATTTGTTGGGCGTTCAATAACCGCTTCATCTCACGTGGCCTCAGCTACACGTTAAATTGAGCCATCATTTTCCAAACGGAAGCGTAAGGAAGGCTGCGATCAAATTGATTGTATAATGAATGTGGTCTTGTACAATATGAGCTAAATATCTGGGAAGTGATGTATTCACAGATGTTTACACCTTGTTGGATTTCACGTAAAGAGAAGAAAGAAACCGGTCTGATTGGCTGTCCCGTGGTCCATCGTTTAGCAATGCATGCATGCTCTCTGTGCGGTCCGAAGTTCATCCCGTAGTTGAGTCGACAGATTCTCGTTGCTAGTCTGACCGAGCCAGGTCAAAAATCTTTCACTAACCTAACTTTTCACTCCACACTTCAATCGCTCTATAGCCGAAAAAAGTAACTATCTATAGCGAATTAGAATCCTCCACTACTCTCGTGTTAAAAGTAGTCCGGTTCAGGATGTTTCTGTTGCGTTTGGACTAGACGTACGAATGACAAGGGTGACTCTTGCTCAGGTCCCAACGATAACGCGGAGAGAGAACATAGGTTGAGAAAACAATCACTGCATATTCCTTCTGATCAGATATTGATCCCCAAATATATAGAACAAATCACGCATACGAGACTAGCGCAGTGACGCACCGATCAATTAGATTGTGTCCATGCTATATTGATTGATCGATTGGACAAACATTGCCTGATTTGTTCCGATCAGGCTCAGCTTGTCTGGCGCGTTGCCAGTGTGCGTAAGGCCTTACTCGGAGGAGTGCGCGATCGGACGGGTTGCTTAAGCACCATCGTAACAGTTTCTAACCGGGTCACACCTTAGAGGCTCGTGCTGAGAAGGTCAATCTGAACAAACTGTTGGAAGATGGTCGGTGCTGGCAGAGTTCCATGAATCAAGCCGGTCACGATGTGTGTGTGTGTGTACAATATCCAACACTTCAGGAGTCATATTTTCACACTGAATCCCGGATACACTGAACATCAATCACTTCCAATCCTTTTTTTCTCCCCAATTGATAATTGCCTAAACTTGAACAGTGAATTTACAATCAGATACAAGTGACGGTTACTAGCTGATTGAAAGAAATGACAGCTTTTCCTGGTAAAAGACCAATATTACTTCTAGCAAATGGTAAACCATTAATCTCACCATGATATTATTCATGATGATAATAGTCATAACATGAGGAAGCAGTATCGCTCATATTAGTTCATCAGCATAAGAAAGAGGAAGGAATAAAAAGCGCACACTAACCAAAATGAGGTGCTTAGCTCAAAGCTCTCCAACGAAAAGAAGCAGAACCAGAAAGTTGATGTACATTGGAACCATTTTTCATACAGGCTGATATTCTAGTTTAAGCCACACACTTATCATCACACGGCTCATACAAATACAAACAGCAATCAGGTGATACAATGAAAGAAATATAAATGGAAGTTGCCTTTTTGGAAGACGCACAATATTGATCAATTGTGACATGTGGCCCATTGTTATCAATTGTTATTGATTTGGATCACAGCAATATGAGTCTCTCGCTCTCGCTCTCTGTCGCACGCGTGCGCACGCGTGCCACGAACAAGTAGCCATATGAACTTGAACTATCTAAAATTGATCTGGTGGCAGGGTATGTGCGGGTGTGCGTGTGTATATTCATGCCATGCACAATTGTTTTCCGTTTACCTCTGATAGACCACACAATACACGTCCGGTAGCTAGGTAACCGTGGCCGACTCAAACAATATCAACTGGTCTTGAGAAAACAAATATTTCTGCATCTATCTATGGCTTTAATCGATAGGTATTTCTCTCTCCCTCTCCCGTCGTTCTCCCGTCCACNCCCCCCCCCCCCCCGTCCATATCACACAACTACCAACATTAGAAGAGTGTTAATAACTTGGTAGGTTACTCCTCGGGCTTTCTGTGGTCTGATCGGTTGATATTTCTCATAGTTTACAAGTCATAGAAGTTTTTGAAATGCGGGTCTGTTGTACTGGGTCTTAGTTACGATCGGCAAGCTTACTCTCCTATTCACGTTTTTCGGGACGTGTTCTATAATCGGACACACACATACGCGTGAGCCACCGTGTGCATGATGTTCTACCATCATACGTGTTGTCTAACTGAATAGAGGTATAATCACAGGACTATTTAGCATTAATGTTGCGCTACGTATAGAATAACTCAATTTGTACCCATGCATCCCACAGAACGACTTTTGTGATTTATCTTGGTGCCGTTTAAAGCGCATTTATTCGACGCTGTGCCAAGCATAACACCTGCTGAATATTTTGTAAATGTGCATGAGCAAAAAGAGCCTCACATTTCGCAGGGGCTTTGTTTTCCTGCTGCACATCAATGTGCAATAAAGTTTCAAATAGAAATAGAAATTCCGTGAATAAAGATAAGAATATTGCTTGACGTTGACCCGGATGATTTCTATATTGTACTGAACGTCAATGTATTAGCAAAATTTGTAAAGCTTTCAGATGTTGTAAATAATGTGAAATGATTGCAGCCCGGGATGCGGATGTTGGTGTTGGTGTGTTCTCCGAGCTGGAAGTGCTGTTTGCGGATGGTTTGTAGCCAGGCTAGGCGATTTTATCAGTCGACCGATAACACTTCCAGCTCGGAAAACACACCAACAGCATTCAAGTGTATCAGGAATTCTTCTACACCAATTAGTGGTCAGATCCTAAAGCTGTCCAAGTCGAATTCTCCTTTTCCGTACTGCTGACGAACAATAGGCGTCGATTTCTGTGTAGCTTAAACCAAGCTCTGGTGTCGCCAACATCAATTAGACTGTCCCGATAACATCTGAAGGCTATCTTTGTTGCATAGGTGTACACTCACGCGCAGTCCAGTGTTTCTTGTCGACCACCACATATCTCCATCGCACTTGAACAGTTGCAGAGGAAGACACGAAATCTTCAATCACATGATATGAATGAACATTTGTCTCTTTAGTAGCTCCTTTGTCACTGAAGATTCGAGTCCAATATGGGACACAGCAGTTTTTATAGAAACTGGTGCTAACAGGAACAATATAAACCTAGGAATGACGGAGTGGTAAAGCCGTATGAAGTGGATGTGAATTAGAAAGATGAATCCCGTAAGCCTAACTCTCACAAGAATCGATATGGAGATTACACAATTTTACGATTCGAGAGTCCATGAGATGGGATGAAAGGCGTCCGATGTTGACTAAGCCGCGGCGAAGAGAGGAGAACTCTCTTTATGGTGAATCAGGAAACATGGTTGGGAAACACTGAAGAATGACGTAGAAAAACAGTTACATAAAGAGAGCAACTAACTTTTGTTTGACATTAGAAGTCGTACCTTGAGAGTGTGGAAGGACGATCGTTTCGTTTTATCGAAAGTACGTATAACACAAGAAGACCACTCCAGAGATTTATAATAATTTTATAATATTCAGTCTTCATACGTCGAATTGTCAATATTCGAAGGTGTGTTAGGAAAGATTTATTGCCAAAGAGTAAACACACATCGTAAATAGTTTAATATAAGGTTTGATTGAATGGGAACATCTTAATTGGTAGTCAGATCACTAGAGAAATATAGGAAATCAGATCGAGATGAAACGGATCACCATAGTAAAATATCAGTTACAATTTTCAAGAATTTGTCGGATATGAAAACAGACAATTCACTAGTTCACATGGTCAACAAACCGGGTCGTATCAGATACGAGAAATTCCCGATACTGCGATGCGTAAAGTAGGCCACAGAAATAGTGCTTAGGTAACTGGAGGAAACCCCACGGATTAAATAATATGCACAATAAATGATCACCGGTTTATAACGTGTGAACAAATCAGCATTCGTTCTATTCCGTTCACAGTGTTGTACGATCTGCTTGTTGAAATCCTGAGCCCCACAAAAAGCGATAAATTAACACAACAACATTTAAAAAAGAGTATGGCGAAACACACACAAAAAACATTTGTTATGTTCAATTTTCCATTTTAACAGATTCTCCTTCTTTTCACTCTGTTCTGCATCCCAATCCACCCGTCTCCTGCTTCTTTTTATTCTAATTATTGGTGTGACGTTGGCACTATATATTATTTATATATTATATTTTCACAAACCTCTGAATCCAGACTGTGTCAAACAAATCATGATACAACAACCTTTATAAGAAGAAAAACGTTCCATGATTTGCATGTGGGCTTAATACTGCCAGATCGCCCAGGCCAGAGCAGGTGAATTTTATTAAGGAATCCACAACCGGAGCCTTCGGCTAGCCAAAGCCTGACCCGCAAGGCAGCGGGGCGGTGTGTGGAAACTGCAATCAATTGCCGGCCGGTGTCCAGTTCATCGGATTATTCGCCCTTCGGACGGAGTCAAACGTCCAAGGTGCCAATCAATACACCTTGATGCCCAATCGAGCCGGTGACCACTGCCACATTCAGAAAGTTGTCTGTGTGGTTCGTATGCCTCCTCATGGTTCGTTTGGAATCAGGGTTTTTGGCCTACTGCCCCAGATGAACTATCCGTAGTCCACCCACTCAGTTATAACCCCGGATGTTGGCTTTTCGTCCTCTCACTTTTGCGAGAAAACATCGCCACCAGAAGAAGGCAGCGAGTAGGACTTCCTCAGCAGAGGCTATTTGAGACGCTTGGTCGTATGGGAGCATTTCGTGAGGTGCGATGGAAGGTTAACCGACCGCAACCCTAGACACCCACCTCCGACCTTAATGAGGCTTTTGGAGCACTACGGCACTATGCTTGTCTGGAAGCCGTTGTTAAACTTATAAATTCACAGTGCTCGTGAATGGGTCGCAGTCAATTAGATTGGTCTTCGTGAAACTAGCGCGCTGCTCCCAGCATAACACTTTGCTATACCATCGGGCGGTCGGACAATAAGGTTTGAAGTGCTATTCCTCACTGGTATGAAGGACGAACCGTTAGGCATGAAACCGCCTATGGAAACGTTCGTTTTTTGCACAGACATTTTAAATTCTAGATCATTCTATTGAAGCAAATGGTACGCAGCCTCAGTAACCGGTTACAACCTATTAGACTATCACGAAGAGTAGCTTCCGTGCTACCGGTTGATGAGAAATGGATGCAGCTGGTGTGATTAACATGAGCTAGTCATTGAATTTCTTTCATCTAAAATTGGTTCCGCCCCTCTCGTGCAACCCTGAGTATTGAAAGCAGTGAAGATTATAATCACATATATTACTGTGGATGGATTTCATACAAGTAGTCGGATTTCATCTCTTATGAGACGAGGTGAGAGGAGATCCCGACAAACTTGTACATGACAAATGGGACTATTTGGCCTTCTAGTCGAATGTCCCCCTCCTCCTCCTCCCCCACATTTCATTTGTTAAATTAAAGTGCCAGAATTAAAGATATTTATACTAAGTCCAACATTCTGTGGAGCAAGAGGGAACCAGAGGTTAACACAGACAATATATGAGAGTATATGCGGAGAACCATAATCTAGCTAACTCCGAACTTCAATTTCTAACACAATTAGTCTTGAATCGATGTTAGTTTTGTGTAGCTATTTCTCTTTTTTGAGCCCCTTAAAGAGTACGATTGGGAGCGTTGATGGAATTCAGAATTCTGTCACAGAACGGATCTCAACTCGAATGAGCACTCCATCAAACCGTCTCTCTAAATTAATCTCTGTGTGTATATATTTGAATGCCTAAATACTGCACGATGGCATTCATCTTGATAGGTCGATGTGATACGTTGGAGAACAGACTTTTAGAGTATTCGTGGGTCGCCTTTTGATTTCCGTTTCGCACAGTGAATTTTCAGTATACACTATTTCTGTTTTTCTGGACTTAACATCAGAAGTTCCTGGCTTTTCAAGTGTATTATATCAATTTCATGTGCTTTTACAGTCAGTGAATTTCAAATGTCGGCAATGGCGAATAGTACTATTTATAACGAAGCGTTTTAGGGGATTAAACTCGCTTTGTGACAAAGAGTTCAGCAACGAAGGCACGAAAGGCACGTTCAACTCTGCGCATCCTAACATAACATTTACTTTTAGAAATGGAGTGTAACAACAAATTGCCGCTTCTAAACGTCTGCATCACCCGTCGGTCAGATGGTTCGGTACAGCGTTCCGTGTATAGAAAGGCGACTTGGGAAGACCAGTACTTTCATTTCCGAAGCTTTGTGTCGCTTAAGGTAAAAAGGAACCTAGTTCGTTGCCTAGTAGACTGAGAAAGATAGATCAGCCCTGATGACAGGCTGGAACAAGAACTTGGTACTGTAGAATCGATCTTTATACGTAACGGGTATCTGGAACGTTTGTTCAATAAAATGACTTAGCGCAAAGGAGAACTCTTTACAACACACTGGTATACTTCTTTACCGTTCAGGGGGATTAGACGATCGGCTAAGATCATACAAATAAAATAATCCGACGCAATCGATAAGACTTTCTATGCATCCAAGCTTCGTGTGTTGTTTACGTCCAAGCCAATTGTGTGTTTGCGAGTGAAGTACAATATTCCAGACTCTGCAGTCTCATTCTATGTACACTCATTTACTTGTTCCTGTGGAACAACAGACATAGGCCGCACGGTCAGGCGTTTGTCCTAAAGGATTTATGAATACCATCATGCGTGACTGAACACCAGAACGATTAAGCCAGTCGCCAGTGCAGTGACTTCACACCTAGCTGAAATAAGTCACACTGTAGACATGTTTGAGGCTTCCCGACCCCCGTATAAAGTTCTTGGGCGATTATCGAGGCAGGTTTGCTGTCGGATGCTGGTCACAGCAGAAGTGGTGGGCACAAACCCTCTCTGTGTGCCCAAAAGCAAGTTGTACAAGAGCTAAAGCCTCCCTGCCCCCCCCCCCCCGCACACACACACATCGTATCACGACTAATCTCGATGATCGGATGAGTAGACAAACAAACATGATCGTAGTGAATCTGATTTCCGATCTCGTTTCTATTAATCTATAATTTGATTTGATTTGATTTTCCCAGGAAAATTTTATTCTCAATTAGTGATATGCATTGACATATATTGTTATGAATACCAATCTCTGAAAACCAGCTTGTTCGCCACTCTGTTATCTTGTTTGAACAGTCATTCTATCATTTATATATTTGCCAAGTAAACTGAGCTTCAGAGGAGGTATGACCCACCCCTCCAATAGTTCCCGTCACTTCTCAGTGTTGTATGCAAGCGAATGTGGATTCAACAGATCTCACATCCTATCTCTTTAAAATACGGTTTTTGTTCCAGGATGATCAATATCCTATGTCTTCCAAGCTCATATACCAGAGATGAGATGAAAAGAAATGATATGAGAAATGGACGTTTTTTGAATAGAAGTTTAAATTGAACACAGAAAGCAATTAATGAAATATACTATCGTATTTACTGCAGTACGCCGTAAAGGCAAGTGTGTCACCCGTGCTAGTGATGGTGCCGCGGATAATTACCTTCATTTCCACCGACCAAACCAGAAAACAAATCGCAGCATTTCACACTGGAACTTCAAACGAGTTCATGTTAAATTAACGGATTATCAACCAAATAGAATAAATGTGTGAGGCACATTTACAGTGGTTTGATAACAACAAAGGTTTCGAACGTATCAGCTTCGGGGTGTCCTTCTTGTCAGTTGAGATCTTTATACTATTCTACTTCTGAATATATCCACTGTTCCTGTCAAAAATCTCCATACATCAGCTTATATTGATTGCCAATAGTAATGGCCACGAAAGCGCTGGGCGTAAGACAATGTCATGTTTTTTCTCAAGATGCTACTAGTGTTCATTGATAATTGATTGTTTGCCATTGGCCTGAGCAACGTAGCACTATCACGCCATCCAGCAACTCATGCACATTTCTTTCATTTTATAAAGATTATTGTACCGTGAAACATATATTCTTTATTTTTCGTTTTTTTTCTATTGTTATTTCATTCTGCGTGACGAAGAGTATATGTTTTTAACTGAAATGTGAGCATATATGCTTGCACAAGTTATACAAATGCAAATGCAAAAACTAAAATTATGAACGCACTGCGATCTAGGCTATAACATAACTGCTTTATTCTTTCCTCATTGATACATCTGTGAATTTGCGTATGACCGCAGATTGTCTCATTCTCTATTTCAATAAACAACTTTTGGTTCAGATTTCTGTCAACCGATTGACAAGCAAGCGTCACCCCGTTAAAGCTGACCACATCAGAACGCATGTTGCACTTTGCAAAAACTGTGCCACGTAGAGCCCCTGCTCTCCGTCTGTCTATCAGGCTCCATGCTCTCATTTGTTCTCACATTTTCTTTGCGCATTAGTGTGTGTATGTTTGTATAAATCTTCACATGCACACATCGGTCGTGTACCAGCATGTTCAAGATCGACCGACCGATCTCAGTGAAGCCTACCGTATCACCATTATACTCCTTCGTAGTACTCAAGAGGCCGTCTCATCATGATGGTTCACTGGTGTGTGTGTGTGTGTGTGTTTATGCACACTCATGTGTTTGAGTGTGGCTGTGGATGAGTCAGTTGCAGTCTTCTCGGTAAACCACGAGGGGGGGGGCGGGGGGCGGGGGGGG